>CANYCX010313464.1:0-12275 GCA_948193385.1 Breynia disticha f. nivosa
TTTTTCCAACATTCCCATTCTAAACCAATCCTCCTCAAATTCATCTCAAATACATTTACCATAATTCAATCAATTTCCTACACTTTATTCCATCAAATTCAGCAACATTTTCCAATCAATATAATCAAAATTCAGCTCAATTTCAACTTAATGTCAACCATTCCTAACTTTAAATTTATGTCCTTTCCTTCCATCAATTTGTCCACAAAACACATCCAAACACTTCCTAAAGACATTACTAATCTATTAACATCAACCTCAGTAAAGTTCCTCAATTTCCAGCAATTAAAATTCTCATTTAATCCAACCAAAATCAATCATAAACCATATATATACCATATATAAACCATCCATCTTCTTACCTTAATGATTTTCTTCCAAAACCCAAGTTAAAATCTCTTCTCTTGCTGAATTTCCTCTTCTTCCAGCCTTCTCTGTTGCTGTTGCTCTGTAGAAAACGGAATTGAAGGTTTTCAATCGAATTGTCGGTTGATCGATCGAGAAATATTTTTTTTTTCAAGCAAGCAGCTGGGTACGCGGGGTGGCAGTGAAGTACGCGGTGTGGCAGCGACCACGCGTACTTTGCTGCCCACTGTGCGTTCTTCCTACTTCCAGATTTTCCAATTTTTTGTCGATCGATTCGCGTCAACTTTCGATCAAACTTTCGTATATCTTTATATATTAACAATAAAACACATATTTATCGTCATTTTACGACGAAAAATATCCAGAATGTTACATTATCACTATCAATATTTAAATGATAAGAACTAAGCGCTTAGTTTGATATGTTTTATGTTAAATACATTGTCATTTTGAATATCAAAATGTGCAAATGGTCAAAATAAGGGTGATGATAGTGAGAAAATTGAGGAGTGGATATTTGATTCAAATTCAATTCTTTTGATGATTGAGTACATTGTTGTTAGTGCATTGGAATGAAATGTGGACACAAGTAGTATTCATAATTAACAAGATAGGGTACAATCTTAGTTACAAAGATAAAGGATATGTTGCTCATCTCTAGTAATTAATTGTGCATCTAGAACAATATTTCTGTCATGCATCTTATGTTTGCTATGTTGCGATTAGGTCTTGTGATTTGTCTATTTGGTTACTTATATGTACATTCTCAATTGACATGTAGAATTTATATTATGATATCTTGTGTGTATCTTAATTATGACATTATTGATGCATCATATTTTGTGCCTTTAGATATTGATCTTGAGTCATATATTTGCAATAAATGAATCTAATTTTGAGCTTGATTAAATTTCAAATTAGAATTTGAAATTCGACAAATAAACTGAGGGAGAGAAATGATGAAATTGTATTAAATTTACACAATAACTAAAAGGAGAAGACATGAGAAATATAAATAGTTATGCATGAATTTGATGTGCAAATTGATGTGCTATTTGATATATTTTGTATAAATAGATTTAGAAATGCAAATAATGGGGGGGGGGAGAGGTTCTAAACATATTAAAATGAGACATAAATTATGGTGGATTAATAATGAAATGACTAATTTTTACATAATGAAAGACAACAAGAAAAAAAAATGATTTATAGTGGTTCAATAATGAACACCTACTTCTCTCACTTAGGATTTTTCCAAACCTTCACTAAGATCAATTTCAAGGTAAGCGAGAAATTTTTATACACTTGAATTCTGGCTCAAGCAACCTCACAATGTAATTTGATTTTTGACTCAAATCCTATCAATAAATATATGCTAACAATGGCTACAAAGATAGACTCACTACTTCTTTTCTACTTGATAAGTAATAAAACAAGCAATAATATGAGAGTGCTTATAAAGGGACTCAAAATATGTTGTAGAAGCTAAGGAGTTTTTGTCTTAGTCTCTCTTTTTGTTGTGAAGGATTTATATAGGCTCTAGAGACTTTTTGTCCGTTGGTTATTGATTTGGATGACTTTAAGTATCCTTTGAAAGTCAACTTTGGTCCACTGACCACTTTATTATTCGAGTGAAAAAAATTACTTGAAAAAAATACCCTTTGGTTGAATAATCTTTGCTATGGTCGGTTAATGCACCTTCTCTAACTGTTCAAAGTTCGATCCTTGGTCAAGTAACAAGGTGACTGGTTGATTAATATGCCCTGCATACAAAAGTTAGTCAAGTAATACAATTTATACTCGACTAAATTGCTGGAAAAAATTTAAATTTAAACAAGCCAAAAGTGGTCCTTGATACACCACGTCATTCTAAAGATTTTTTCGTATTTTCTTCTTTGACAAGCTTCAGTTTTACTAGAGTAACAAAATTTTTAGTCGAGTAAAAATGCTTGTGGTCCCCCAACTAGTCGTTGTATTTTTTCTTTGACTTGTACATAGTGTTTTAGCAAGTAACAAAACATTAGTTGACTAACTTACCCTATTTTCTCATTTAGTTAGCTAAACACCTTCTATTAAGAGGGGAATTTTAAATGAAATTGTTGAATTGAAATAACTGATTGTTTGATTGATAAATTAAAAAGGGGAGAAGTTTAAATTAAGTTGATTAATTTTTAATGGAGTAAAATTTTGAAAAATGTTTGAAAACCTTGATTTTTTGTCATTTTTTTTATTCCTTAAACAATGTTTATCAATTTCATAATGTTTATCATTATAAAAAATGGACAGCTTGTTAGATCATTGATGATCAATGTTAAGATCCTCATTATATTTTCAATATATGTTAAATGATGAAATTGAGATTAATTTTAGATTATGTCATCATCATAAAAGGAGAAATTGATGATTAATTCAATGGTATAAATTGTTTTGATGATGAAATTTTTTCAAAAGAATAAATTGAAGATGAGGGACGATTAACGTACGTTACAATGTCTTTAGTCATGTTACAAGGAAAACATAAATGACCTAAAGCTACTAACTTGAAAGTTTTGAAGATTAACACAAGTTCCGTTGTGTAATGTGTATTACTGGGATATATAACATACCATATCTATGGATAAGCCACGTCATTGAAAACCAGAACTTAAATAGAATGCTTGTAATTTAGGTCTGATGAATTAACATACGTTATAGAAGGTGATTTTGGAAACATAATGGACGTCAATCAAGTCTGAAGATTTAATGCATGTTATTGACATGTAAGTCACGTTAAGTTAAGCCAAGATTCAAGATCAATGTACATTATTGAAGATAGTAAGATGTAATATTCTTATCCTAACCCCCATAATTAATTAAATGATTAATGAAAGTAAACTTAAATGAATAAATTATAAATTAAGAGATGTTAGAATTAAGATATGATAGCACAATTGAGAAGAGATGAGTTAATGTGTAGAAAATGTTAAGTTGCAGTCTACAACACGGGACATGCTGATTGGCACGGTTGGCATGTTGGTTGGAAAAGAAAAGAACACGGCTGTGCTAATTAAGAGCACAATCATATTTTTTTGGAAAAATGAACATCAATACGTTGGGAGTGTTAAACAACACGGTGGAAGTGTTGATAAGTACGGGACGTGCTAAAAATTTAATGGGTCATGTTGAGCTGTTAAACATGTGGGAAAGTTGGAAATTGAAGCATGAGCTGACATGCTTGTATTCAGCACGGGACGTGCCAATACCAACACTGTTGGGCCGTACACTAGAAATGTATTTAACCCAAAACATAACAGAAAATTCATTTAAGACAAAGAAGAGAGAGAAGGACCAAGAGAGTTAGAGAGAAAAAGGGAGATTTTGGTGGAATCTATTCGTAAAAACACAAATTTGATCTTAGGAGTAAGCATGGTATCGATCCATAAGTCGATATCAGGAATCTGCAAAGGTAATTTCTAATAATTACAAAATTAAATAGAAATTTATTAAGAATTCAATTTAGAATTGTGAGTTAAAGAGTTTTGAAGAAATATAGGAATTTGTTATGATTATATTAGGAACATGCATATGATTATGTTGTGAAGTCGATTGTGATATAGAATTGTGTGAATGGTTATATAGGACGATGAGTTAGACACGCAGGATAGAGCTCAGGTACATATCGGTCCGAGTACTTCAACTAGGAGGTGAGTAGTAATCTAAATCACTATTTAATATAAGTAAAATATGATTATGAATTGCGAATTAAATGATGAATTGATTGATGAAAAATGGATGTGATGTAAATGTTAATATGTGAGTACGATCATGATTAATTTGGAACTGATGGTATATATGAGTGAGTCGTTAAAAATGGAATTACATATATGATCGAAATGAAACAGGTACATGAAATGCAAAACCAAATGCGAACAGATACGTGCACATTGTTTATATGTATGTTGTATATATGATATGATATGGTAATGGTGAGGTGATTGGATTGGTGATATATGATCGATCATACAGAGATGGAAGTTAGGTCTACCTGTATATGGAGGTGGAAATTATATGAAAAGAATAAAGGTAGGGAGACAGAAGTTAGGTATTTTATTATGAATGATTCCGTACGAATACATATTATATGATCCGAAAAGTTGAAAAGAAAGATAAATAATTTGATTGATTGGCTTTATACATGATTGTGAAAACTGGTTGGTTCAATATGTAAAGATTAAATCATTACTCACTGAGCCCGCAGCTCACCAATTGCGATTGTATATTTTGATTTCAGGTACATGTAGAGAATTGGATAGATCTCGAGTTAGCGTGCATATTTTGAGATAGCGTTCAGGTGGGTCAGCTGCTACTCAATGTATTCTCTCTCTCCCCATATGCCATCTAGGAGATTGTTTCAATTGCATTTTGCATAACTGTATATTATGATGATTATGTGATAGTTATAGTTTAGCTTGAGACTATGCTACGATGATGTATATAGATATGCATGTATATATGATATGATGTTTGTTTGTTGATGGATGTGAATATAGATTGAATGGTATGATAGATTTGATATGGTATAATGAAAGTATAAGTATGAAATGATATAATCAGATTGAATATAGGTTGATTTCAGGTTGCAGTAGTTCAACACGGGTCATGCTTAAATGACACAAAGGCCGTATTGAATGAATAGGGGGCATGTTGGATAACATGAGGCCGTACCCATAGGAGTGTTGATCAACATGAGTTGTGCTCATATGTACTGCAAATTGATTTCTAGGCAACAAGGGCTGTGCTCATGCACTGTTTTACCCGTGCTGCAATTCTGATTATACTATTTTATTATAAAATTGTTTTGTGATGTTCTTTTAATATAAAATTGAAAATAGAGTATAACAGAGAAGAAAAGTTTAAAAATTATCCAAGATTAAACGTATTAATGCAACCTTAAGTATGGATTATATAACTAACTGAATTTGGATGTTATATAAAACATATTATTTTGGGTAATGTAAGTAAGCTACACATTAATACACATTAAGACCTTCTAACAAAGTATCAAATGTTTGTATCATTTGAAGTTTAACGGATCTATCTTGTGTCTGAACAACTCTACAAGCTTCAGACGACAATAAAAGTCTTTAAGAAACATTAGAAAAGAAGACCGAACACATATTCTTCATTGAATACTATCTCGCCAAGAATTCAAGATAATTTATTGCATCTAGGTGTACTTCAAGAGAGTTTTCTTACATTGGTGAAATTGACTCCTTTTATTGGGTGGGTATTTGTCATTGTAGTAAGTTAAAGAAACACTTTTAAAATTTTTTTGAGTGTTAGGATTACTCGAATATTCTTGTTGAATAGTTTGAGTTAGATTGTGTTGAAAAGTATAAGAGTTCTTACTTAGCTAGAAAGTGAATTTGTAAGAATTCTCACTGAGCTGAAAAGTGGAGTTGTAATTGTGAAGTTTTATTAAGTGATTGAAAATATTTAGTAAATGTTCTGAGGTAGTGGAGATAGACAAGCCGATGTTGAACAACTTTAAATCCTTGTGTTCTTTATTGTTGCTACGAAGTGTTTGTTAAAATTCTGCAAAGAAGCCTAAAAATGTTGTATACACGATTCAACTCCTACTTCTCATGTATTATTCAGAAGACACTCATTTATAATAAGCTCAATCATGTGAAAGATATGATCCTCATTGATAATAAAATAAATTAATGTTATTGTTAACGCCTTAATTATATTTTTTTATTATTTTAAATAATTTTTTAATTTTTTAATTCTATTATCACTTATAATAATTCTCTTTTTATTTGTTAAATCATAATCATAAAAATTTAGCTAGTTTTAAATGTGAAAACCACAAGTTTAAAACTACCATTAACCAATTTAAAATATTTTACTTATAATTCTTGAATTGTAACATTTTTTTTAGCTTTGAAATATTAAATAAAATTTACAGTTAACAAATCAAATCAACAATCTTTTCTCTATAAAAAATATATTAGAAATTTCGTTACAAAAAAAATTATTACACATTATCGAAAAAACTTTTTTTCATTGTATTTATTTCAATATATATATATATATATATATATATATTAAATGTGTTAATAATGTGTTTACTTCATGATATTTGAAATTTTATTCTTGTTGTTGTAACTGGAGGGTTATCTAGAGAGTTTTACATATGTGAATGTCTAATCCTTACTCCTACGTTAGTAGTGGGTTATATATAAGATAATATTTTATGATGCCAATTTGACCAGATGAAAAAGTAACTTATTTGAGTTTTGATAGTGTGTTCAAAGTGCAAGAAATATTAGGAAGTCATGAAATCAGTTACACACCATAATTTTTAATAGAATTACTACTTATGACATGTCGAATCATAAATTGACTTTAAAAATTAGTATTCCCATTATATTGCTTTGTAATATAGTTCAATTATCCAGATTGTGTAGCAGAATGAGATTATCAATTACACAATTAGAAAATACATTAAGTAATGTAAAATTATATCTTGGCGCAATGTTAGACATAAATTTTTATACTATGCTTATATTTTACACATTAGAATCTCGACTTACGTTTTAAATTCCAGAAAAGGAAGCTTTCATTAGTTGTTTGTTTTGCTATGTCAATCAGCAAAGGCAGAGACAATGTCTTTTGTGTAACATCCTGAAGTTAGTAACATAAAAATAATATGAAACATGAAATGAAAATGGAAATCACTTGGCACGATTGGAATGAAGGCAAGAAAGAGGAAGCCCGAACTGTGCCTATGCATGCTTGGCATGACAGAGAAGCACAATCCGTGCTTAGCTTGATTGAAATCGTGCCATGGAGGAAATAAACACGAATCATGTTTGATTAAAAATTGAGAACGTGCCACCATTTATTGGGCACGAGCTGGGAGCACAAAACATGCCCTGGTCGTCCTGAGTGGAATTAAAAGTGGGGCTTGTTTTTAAAAGCTAAAAATTCTTCTAGAAATGTATTGAAAACTCGTAGAACTGAGAGACTCATCGAAGAAACCTTAGAGGATGCATTGAGGATCAATTTTTAGTGCAAATGGATTAAGTTTCAGGGAACCTAGCTGCTTATATGGTAAACTCTTGTTCCTTCTAGTTTCAATTATACTTCTATTATATTGTACTTAATTACAGAATTATGAGTTGAGCTTTGAGATGGAATAAGGTCAACTTTTTGTGAAGTTGTTGAATTAAGGAGATTGAAGTGATTACTAACTTTGTGAGTGGTTTTGTGAGATTTTGGCAGTAGGGTTATGAAGGAACGATGCTAGAAATGATTATGTGTTTAATCTATGTGATAGAAGATTCAATATGAAGCTTGGATGAATTGGGCATTTTGCCGATTGTACGGAGTTAAGGTAAGTGGGTTACACTATTGTTCGTGTTCAAGCTTTCAAGTAATGCTATGTGTAAAGCTACTGTGTAAAGATCTTGAATATTGTTTTTGTTGAGTAAGCTACGCTCACTATGATGATCTTTCCTATGTGTTCACAAGTATGATTAACTTCATATTTCTTTAGTATGGAAATGAAAGGAAAGATAAGTCTAAAACACTTGAATGTGAATAATGTTAGGTGAACTATGTGAAATGATTCAAGGATCATAATATGAATGCTTTATGCTAAAATACTATGATCATATCTTTTTCTATGTGATTTTTGTAGGGAATATGAATGATATACCTTTGTGAAATTAACCTATGTGGTTATACTTTATGCCTTAATTTTCAATATGTTATGTACTTATGAACTATAGGAAAGACATGAAAAGAAAGAATTAAACTACGTGCTTATATTGACCTATGTGGTCTTTATGTGAGATTTAAATAATAAATGTTATGTGTTTTTCATATGATTAAGATAAGCTATGAATAAGCTTTAAATAAAAGCTTGGTGCTTTGAACACTATGTGATGTTGCTTTGTGCTTTATGATCTGTATGATCATTGCTTGATCTGTGTGATCTTTACTTTGTGCAATGTGTTTACGTGCTTTCTTTGTTCAATTGCTGTGTGCTATGAACGATATAATGGAAGAATGACATGAGCTGTATATATATATGAGATATGTGATCTTATGTGTTTATGTTATATGCTATGTGTGAGCAGTGCTGTGTGCTATTGATATGAATGTTTCATATACAATCACATGTGTTACATCTCATCTGTGTGATAAGACTTATTGTGTGTTATCCTAGACGTGGTTTATGTTGTTCTGATACGAGCTATGTGTTTAGAGCTGTGTGCTTAGGCTGTGTGCCAAACCTCTGCTGTGTGTTATAGAGGTATCCTCTCTTGTGTGGAATAGAGGACAAAAACCTGGGGACATCCTGTGTGGAATTGCATTGGCATTGCATACATTTGCATTCATTTATGTATAATGCCATGGTATGGATATCTATGTGATATAAACCTGTATGGTTAGTGACTGCTGTGTACTATCCTGTGTGGATATTAATCTATATGATTTGGATGTTGTATGGGATTAATGTTGTGTGTTGTTTTGATATGATGTTCTGTGTGATCATGTTTGGCTGTGTGCAAATTTTTGTGTGAGTTGATTTGTATGGTTATGTATAATGAGTTAGGTGCTTTTGTGATTATACATACCATATTGTGAGTATTCTATGTGCAAAGATGAGTGTTCTTTCGGTTGAAATGGCTTAGGATATGCCTAGAATGAATATGAAACTAAAAGGATAGAGTGGTGTGTGCTAATCCTTTACAAACAAAATGAAATAGGTATTTCCAAAACTCAGCACGACCTCGTGTTGACCAACACCTCCTCGTGCTATAAAAAAATATGAGAAGAGCATGACCCCGTGCTCAATTGAGGCATGTCCGTGCCAACTGGGAAATCAGTGATGAGCACGTCCTCGTGTTCATCGAGCACGCCCTGTACTGACTGGAGTTTTCCCTGTACTTCATTTTAACAACAATCTATTTATCACTTACCGAGTATCTTATATACTCACCCCTGTATGTTGTTTTAATGTTGCGTAGGTCTAGTAGGATTTCACGAGGGGGATTCGAGCACGTATCTGTTACAAGTGGATAGTTTTGTAAAATTGTTTTCAATTGAGTCAATTGGTTTGACTTTTGCATTGTGATTTTCATTTGTATATCTTTTAAAATTTGATAAATTGTTAACATTTTCAAATAGAATACATAATTATCCCTGTGTTTGATAAATAATAAAAAATAAATGAATTTAATTTTGAATCCCACATTTTGAGCATTAGTATTTACCTCCCTACCCTTTCTTTTGTCATGGTCAAATGTATGTTGTTATTATTAAAGTGAAAAGAAAATCTAGTTTGAATATGCACATATGCAAAGACGAATGCAATGTTTGCAAGTCTATGAAAAATGTTCTCTATAAAGAAGTTTTTTGAAATATATAATGACAACGTGTTTGATGAATAAGTTTATTATATTTAATGTTTATTTATTTTAAATTGTAAATATTTTATTACATTTTTTATATTGAATAAAATAATTTGCATAAATTTATAAAATCAATACTACTATATATAAACAGATACCAACTACATTGCATAGGTAGTGTATCTAGTCTTTATCCATCAATCATTGTGAATTAACACTGAAAGATTTTGTGGATTTAGCAAAAAGAAAAGTAGTCGCTAAAGCCCCAAAATGGTCACTAAAAACTATTAATGACCATAAGTTGGTCGCTAATATTGGACACCATAACGTTGGAAGCTGATGTGTTTGGCGGCTATGTGGTTGTTATTTAAGGTTTAGAAAAAAAATTTAATATTAATAATTAACTTTAGTATATTAAAAAGATATCAAGATAAAAGTAAATTTAATGTCAAATAGACTTAAGAGTAAAATTAGATTTCATTAATTTAAAATAGTGTGTATATACAAAAATAAAAAAAATACAAATTACTAAAATACAAGTCTCGGTCAAGCGACGGTGAGGGAGGATGACGAGACATAGATGGAGATCTCTCGAGGTAATTAACACTTAATATTTTTATTAATGACATTGTTGTGATTAGACCGTGACAATTCCTGAATTATATTAATTAGTTAACACCTAATATCAACCAATTTAACCTGAAATCTCTTTCTAAGCTAAACCCATGAATATTGCATTAACATTCTGTGAACTACACTGTTAAATTTGACCTTAATCTGGAAGATTTATGTCGGTATATCTCTAGATTTGCATGCAAATTCTTTCAGTTATGAGTGATCTATTGTATATTCGATCTCTCGATTAGCCCTATACGAATCAACAGTTAATCACAAGCTCGCTTTGAAGCAATCAAAAATGGCAAAAATAAATCACAATTGAATCTCAATCAACAAACAATCCATCAATAATAAAAAATCCTAATCTCGTATTCAACAAGTCAATGGTTCATCTTAACCTTAGCTTCTAAGAAAGTTTAGTTCATGATTGGAAATAAAATGAATACATGCTATGATGGCATCAATCGATCCTTTTTGTTCCCAAACCCTTTTTTCTCTTTCATTACGTGACAAAGTTTCCCATCATAGTCGAAATACTGCGGAACTACACAGAAGCTGCACTGCCTGTGTAGTATTTGGCCTACATCTGTGTACTATATAAAATGATTGTAGTATGTTGGATGAGTACACAGACATGACTGTTGTCCGTGTACTTTGCCTTTGTCCAGGTAGCCCTTTGCTTTTCATGTAATGCGTTGAAACTGTACGCGATCATGATGACTGTTAGTGTAAAATGGCCTATTTTATATCGATGTTTTGTTACGAATTCGTGCGTATGTCATACGGAGTTATTAATTACCTTACAAATGATGAAACAAGAGATAAATAAACTGTTTTTAATGACAACCGCTCGAAGTATACACCAAACATATAACATTTGTAGCCTAAAATATGTATGATAGAGCATTTATTAGTTGGCCTCTATGGATACTAGTTAAATCCAAAAATTCTTGTAATGATATTTTTATAAATAAACTAACCATATAAAGGATTTTTTTTTCTTTTTTTATTGTAATTTATCTTTTGTGTTGGTGACGAGTTATAAGATTGTGCCAAACAATAGGAAGTTGTAACATAAACTGGAGATATAATTTTAATGTTTGTATATTAATGTTTGTAATTTTAATGTTTGTATATTACGAAAATAGCCAATTTTTCATTGGTTTTGTGAACTTGGCTTTGTGAACTTTAGATATACTGTTGTAGATTATAAGTTGTGTGAATTTGGCTTTGTGAACCTCCGTGAACTTTAGAAAACCTTATAATATGGTTCAAGCTGATAATATGTAGTGTGAACTAGAATTTGTGAACCTCTGTGAACCTTTAAAGCGATTGAAAAGTTTGCTGAGTTTTTTATTGTGAACTATGTGTATGTGAACATTTGTGAACCTTTTATGAACTTTGATAACGAGAATTATTTTGAACGACGAAATACAGAATTTGATAGATTAAATCACGTCGATAAACATTGAAACAATGTTGCGATTATGGAATTTCGATTGAAATTTACCTTAAACTCTAATCAATGTGAATGATTCTGAAAGATTTCATACCTGGTTTGAAGCACATTTTTTGAATTCTCTAAACATGTTTCTGAATTTGATTTTCTTTGTTTTTGAAAAACAAAAGCAATGCTGGGGATAGATTTCTTCAATTGAGAATGGAAGGAATGGGCTTTTTTGCTTTCGATAGAAGGAAATGATTTTTTTGATTTTGGAGATTTGATTTCAGCGAGATTTTAGTAATCTCAAACACGCACGATCAACTTTGGAAATTCAGTTCGTTATACTTTGGTTAGTTTTTAAATATAGAATGTTTAGATTGTCATTTTTTTAATTAGTAAACTTATTGGTTATTTTCTCAATATGTAAACATTAAGTAGTA
>CANYCX010313618.1:0-14314 GCA_948193385.1 Breynia disticha f. nivosa
ATACATTATGAATGTAATTTTTTAAATAATAATAATAATAATAATTAATATATTGTTTATTCTACTAAAAAATAAATTATATATTACTAGTTCAATTATTGAACAAGTCATTCAGTCTATTTCTCAATTCAATTAGATATAGTAATAATAATAATAGTAATAATAATAATAATAATAATAATAATAACTAATTTATATTTCTCAACTAACAAATTTTTTTTTACTATAAAGTAGGTGTAGCTATTACAAAGAAAAATTTTATTAAAAATAATATAATAAAATATGTCTGTTTATTTTTCTAAATCCTATTTGTTAGATCATAATATATATTATAAATTTCATCCCCCTGTCACGGAAATTATGGTGCTCAAAATTTAATCAAAAATAATTGAATAAAATACTAGTTTAATTAACACGAATTATTTCATTTATTTATACGTGTTAATATGTTAAATATGTTAAAAATTAACATGTATAATATCTATTGTCTCAATAATCAAATTTAAATTCTTTTAGACTTATTTTTCCTTATATCATCTAATTTATTTTCATATTTTTATTAGATCATAATGAGTTATATTCAAGTCGTATTCAATTTATCTTTTTAACCAAATTTTTAACAACTAATGAATAAATTAACTTATTTATGATTTAAACTCAATTATACTATATTACATAACTTTATATTAAATTTACAGATCAAATTAATTTTTATCATGTCTATCTTATACTATGTAATAACATGTAAAATAAAGAAATATTCGTACATATATCAAATTTTTGTCCATTAACCAATTAGTGTCGTTTAATTATCAATTAGTGTCGTTTAATTATCATTTTTTTAAATATTTAATTCATGACCCATCAATCAATCCTTGTAGAAGGCTGCAGCTTTTTGTGAACGGCTCCCAAAAACAAGTCAACGATGGCAGGTGGGTATCAAAGGACGAGGCTGTATTCTTTTTGGATTGTGATCGTATTTCGCAGGTTATACCAGTGGAATATCGTATTCCACTAGTATAATCACCGAAAAAGTCTAAATTCATTCCTAATTGAGAAATATTTTTTGAACACCCTCAATTAGTAAAAAAAATTCCTTCCTCTTTGGTAAATTGTCCCATTATTAAAGGGTTCGACACGAGATAAAGTGAATTACTTAAGAGTTCACCACGAGAAAACGACATCATTCAGAGATAAAATGAAGTGCACTTGGTCTATGAGCAATGGCATGAGGAATGACTATACTTTCAATGTGTTTGAATGGGAGGTAGATAGAGTTTTATAAAGTATAATAAAAACCTAATTTGAAAAAGAAGTTTTTGAGTGGAAATTAAGCATTTTGGAAAACCTCTAAAGTCTCTCAATTCTAACGCTCTAATTGGTGGGTTGGGAAGTGAGCGTAGTTTTTAGGGATTTTTAGCGTATTATAGTTTTACAAAATATTTTAATTAAGACAAAATTTTATTTTAATTTACTTTTATCTTATTTTATAAACCTTTACCTTACCTTCCTCCCAATTTTGCCAAAACACAGCTAACACCATCACATCTAAACTTGGTTACTTGCACCAGAAGCAATGGCAGTTCATGTAGAACACCATTGTTAATCTCTGCATCAAGAAATCATACTCTGGATAAGGTGAGAAGTCACCAAAATCATCCAAATTGGAATCAGATTCTGCTTCAATCAACTTCATTCCCATGTCATTGAACTCAAGCTCGAGTCGACTCCCACCGATCCAACGGGTATGATTTCTTGATAGCAGAGATTGACTCAAATGAGTCCTTAATCACATGGATAATCTTCCTTGCTGGTGTGAGCCAATCTGAGGAAGGTTTGTAGAAAAGGTTATGGGGACTTGGGTTGGGGTTCCAATTTGATCCCATTTAGATAGTATGAGTCGAGTAGTTGTTGTTGGAGTAATTGGTTTGATTGTGTAGGTTTCTCTGATTGTTGTCACCATTTTTGGTTTTGGAATTGATGTGTATGTCAGTGTTATCAAAATCGAACCGGTAATCGAACAGAAAAAGGGATTGGGTAGTTGGTTTATTGGTCGAACCGATGGTTTACTGGTCGAACAATTAATTTAAAAATAATATAAATAAATAAATGAGTATATATAAATATATAAAATTATATATTTTAAAATTATTTAATTTTTTTTAATATTTAAAACCGGTCCGGTTCACCGATTGAACTGGTAGGTTCGCCAATTTTTACAGGTTTAATGCTGGTTCACTTTCAGACCGGTTTGAATGGTGAACCGAAACCAGACCAGTGACCGGTTCGCCGATCTGACCATTCAGTTCAATCCGATTTTTATAATACTGGTGTATGGTAAGCTAAGTTGTTGATCCAAGGTTGGTATTTATATTCATGTGAGGAATGTTAATTAGAAGATGCATTTATGATTCAGATGCCAAACATTATTAGTGGTTAAAATTTAAATTAAAAAAGAGTAAAATGAGTGTATTGATATTTTGATGTTATTTACAAAAAGAACGATCAAAAACCTATGTTTATACTATTCAATTTTTAATAAATTTATATTTAAACTTTAAATTTCCTCTTAAACATTATCTCTTAAACTTAATTAAAAAATTAATTTGTTTTTTAACCTCTGATAACCAAGATGAGTTATGGCAAATTGGCAACATGATATTTGCCTGAAGTTTGATGACTTATAGACCTGACAAAAGCTGACCTGATCCGTCAATTCGACACGACACGATACGACACGACATGAAGTTATGTAGGTTTGGTGTCTTATTTATATTACTTTTATTTAGATTTTTATTTTGATGATGAATATAATAAATGAATATTTATTTTTTTAGTTAAAACTATAATACTAATATTTATCTATTTGAATATGAAAAATAATTTAAACGGATTAAATAGATTAATGGGATACGTGTAACCTATTTATAATAAACGAGTGAATTCATATAATTTATTTAATGAATGAGTCAAATTCAAATTTGGGTTAAATAAGTTCAGATAGTAAACGGATCGATTCGTTTAACTCGTTTAAAAATCGAATCACAAACAAAAGTTATAGATTATAATTATTGGAATAGTACCGTATCATATGTCCAATCGCAAACATTGAAATTTGATAAGCATTCTCTTTAAATTTTTCATTTTTATTATTATAAATTTGCAATTATTTATATTTTTAAAATATTTATGTCAAAACTTTAATCCAGATGTGAGAATTAGGCGTAATAAAGATATTCAATACATTGGATAATTTCACATTTATTACCTTCCAAAAACATTCAATCTAATACTCGATGTACTCCTCTATCAGTTATATGAACTTAACAAGTGTTATTATGACTGAAATTAACATTTACTCCCTATGTTCCATAAAAATAGGCATAGTTTGACTTTTGCAGTTTTTAAGAAATTAGTAGTTATGATAGTTAAAGTTAGTTAAATTTTGTATTATTACTATTATGTCCTTAAAAGTTTTTATTAGGAAAGATCACTATTAAAAAATTCGTTTCATAAATGAGGGTAAGAATGTCAATATATTTATCATAAATGAGTTTAAAAAGATAAGTGTGTCTATATATTAGACACTATACATAGAAAGTGTGTCTATCTTTGAAGGACGGAGAGAGTAGTTTTCTGACAAAATAGACTGGAAAGCTACAGACAAAAACTCACCAAACTTTGACCATTTGAATATAATACTCATTAGAGCATCTACAATCATAAACAACTTATTTTTTTAATTTTTTATTTATTAAACTCTTCTACACTAATAAAATCTCATTAAACCGTGAGACTCATTATAATTAAAAAAATAAAAAATAATTTCCAAACCTAAAAATTATATAAATGAGTTCTACTAAAACAAATGGAACCACATGAGCTGTTTCACATTTGTGAAATCGCTCATCTCTTCCAATGAGATGAGATGGCGTAAAGTGCATGATGTGGGGTATAAACCTCCTCCTACATATGCTCTTAACTTCATTCGTGCCGCTCAACATTAATTCTTTACTTGTATAATAATGAGCCAATTTTTTATGTCGTGACTTTACTTGTATTTGAGCGGTACCTTTTCGAAAAAAAAATACAAATGCATTCGGCATCCTCTGAAAGTATGTACAAGTCAGTTTAATTAGGAACCATCTTTAGGAGGTAAATAAATGTAATCATCTACCAAATCAAAAGCGTATACAAGAAATGAAATGCCAGTGTACAATCATATTTATAATTTTTCTCACTAATTTCCAAGTTTAATCAAAAGAAAGAATTTGACAAGTACCATTTCATGATGTTATAAACTGAGGCCCCAAAATAGTCAGAGGACTCCACTCATACGACAAGGTCTGTGCTAGGTCTAACACTGACATGGATTTTAAGGTTTACACATCCCATGATGCTAAACTTATCCATTCCCGTGCATGCATATAAATCAAGAAATCAGAAAGCAAGAAATGACTGCATCTTATTTACATTCTTCAACTAACACAGAAACCAAAAAACTTCCACAGAGTTGCAAACTGAAGTAATGTAAGAAATACCAGCTTCTTGTCTTCCAAGTTATCTGGAGAGATTGTCTTGCAGAAATGCTTCAATCGTCTGGTTGCCTGTGAACTGGAACCACTCTGTTTCATTCTCCCTCTGCCACCCATTTTTGAATGAACATAAGTATTTCTTTGGAACCAATTTCCTGAGTGGTTGCAGCGGAAATGTGCATGCAAGTTTTCTTGGTGATAGTTCTTGTGAAAAAATTGTTGTCGACAATTAAATACATTGTGAGCTTTCTTAAGGACATGTGGCAACGCATCAGACCAGTTCAGATGTCCACTTGTTTAATTTTCCTGAGCACTAGCAATTTTTTTTAGTTACAAAGTTTATTCTTGCCAATAATGTTGTTATCATTGTTGGTAGTATTATTTACTTCACCAGCCAAATGCTGTAAGAAAATCCTATTAATACTATAAAAACTAAGCAATGACGACCATCCCATTCCGTCGTCATATTCCGTCGGTAATGAAAGTTTGCAACGATATTAGCAACGAAAAAGCTCGTCCCTAATATTCAGCATGTTGCTAATAGATCCGAAATAGCGACAGCATATATCGCGATTCTGTCGCTAATTAGCGAAGCAAAATCTGTCGCTATAAGAATGGTGGTACGTAATTTTTGCCAACCAAAATCTTAGTATTTGTAATGCAATCATGACTTCAATAATCAACGGTTTACATTAGTTTCCAGTTGAATTTCCTGAGGCTCGGAAGTACCGCCCCAATTGGTAACACGTTCCTTGGCTTGCGAAGCCTGCAATGTTCGAAGTCCTGTTAATCATACGATAAATCTCTGATGGAACAAAGAAATACTTGAGCATAAAAACTGTTTTTTTGTGTTCTTCGCTAGTGAAAGTGTTGGTTTTATTAACTTATAAGATTGAAGGAAGAAAGAACTTACTTCTTTATGCCAGTTAGTTCTGTGAATGACAATAATTAAAATGAGTATTTGAAGCAGAGCACCACTAAGCATTCCTGACCAAATACCTTGAACGCCAAGCTTAAACTTGTAACCAAGCAAGGCACCAATAGGAAGTCCAAAGATATAGTAACAAGCTAGATTAATCAAGGCAACTGATAATTGCCAGCCAGCACCAACAGCTACCCCTGCAAATTTCAACAGCTTATAAATTCCAGGGAAAATTACAAGCACAGTGCGAATCAAAAAGTTTTGTTGAGAAAGTAACTTGTTTTATGTAAAAATGCTTTGAAATGGTGTTATATTATCATATGATTTTTCAGAAATTCAACTAATATGTAATATTTATTGGTAGAGAATTGATTAGTTACCATGAAGGACTGGTTGGATGCTGTTGAGGAAGATTGTTGCTGCTAAAAAGTATGTCAGCTTAGATGCTTCTTTCATAACCAATGGATTTCCGGAGAACATTTTTGGAAAATCGTTCTTGGCAGCCAGAATTGCAACAGTGAACAAAATTCCAATGCCAGTAGAAGTTACAATTGTCAATTTAACTGAGAATTTTGCTGTCTTTGGATTACCAGCTCCAAGCTCATTAGAAACTCTCACACTGCATGCAAATGAGGAAACAATGATGACATATAAAATCAAGAAAGAAATTTTGAAGAAAGGTGAGAATTGGATGTGATGCTCTTTCTTATTAGTTATTTATTCCTTAATCTCTGCCCATAAAAAAGAAAAACTAACCTTATCGCTGCATTGAAACCCAGAGCAACCATCAAAGTCCATATCTCCAAGTTCATGCTGTCAAAAGAATAAATGTGAAAAAGTAGCAATATTAGCTACCAAAAACTTGAATAAAAAACTTAATAATATTCAATCAATTAAGTGGAAGAACAGAATTCTAACCAAATGGAAATTGCATCTACTGCTATTTTCGGATTCGGCACATATCCTACCATAAGAATCACTGCAGTAAAGTACCATAATTCGAGGCTACGAAATCAACAACATAAGAAGTGGTAAGAATATGTTCTAAAGTTGATTATGTCATGATAAAAGTAGAGAACATACCATAACATTACTGCTGATGCAAGTGAAAGCTTTACAAAACTAGCTAATGACTTGAAAGCTGAGAAAGAAAACCCAGTCCAAGCATTTGGAAAAAATCCCGCCACAACATAAATCAACTGTCCAATAACTAATAACCACCAAGAAATGTTTCCAGCGATGGCAGCGCCAGGTAGGCCATGACCTAACTTTGTCAAAAGTAACCAATTCAACAATACATGCAACCCCAATGTCACAATAGAAATGAAGGTCATGACCCAAACTCTAGTTTGTGATTGCAGAAACTTTTGTATTGGAAAATTTACAGCATAAGCAAATAATTGAGGAATCACCCATGTCGAGTATTTTCCTGCAAGCTCAGAAATGTCTTTGTTTTGACGAAGTAGCTGTAATATTGGTGATGCAAAAACATAAACAGGAGTTAAAAATAAGGCTGTGATTCCTGTTATGATCCATGATCTTTGCATGTATATTCCAAGCATGTTCAATTGTCCAGCACCAACAGCTTGACCACATAATGTTTCCAAAGCACTCCCCATCCCTAGCTAACAAGAATTACACAAGAACAAGAGATTGTGTCAGTTTGAATTGCATCTTAAATAAAAGATGAACTAAATGTTTCTGCATTTGTGAAGTGAGTGCTTACCATGAGACCATAAACAAAGCCTTCGATAACATTTTGTACAATAGAAACAGCAGCAAGTTCCAATTCTCCCAAATGACCAACAAATGCAGAAGTAACAAACCCAATTGAAAATTGAGTCACTGCTGTTAACATAGCTGGTGCAGCTATTTCCCACATCTTTTTTGATTCATTCCAAATTTTCTTTCCCATTTTTTCTCTGCTCATCACTTCTTCCACCTGAAATGTCTCTATTTCAAAACTGCATTCATCAGCTGCAGAATCTCTTCTATCCATTATAAATACTTTGTTTAGGCACAACTCTGCAGCTCTATATTTAGACAAAAAAATACAATTTTTTCCTCTATAATTTGGTCACTGCAGATTTGACAGAGAATTAGCTACTCTACAAATATGTCACCAATTACCAGCCAAAAACTGTAGAGATTAGCAGTGAACTAGAGAGGTTCAAACAGACGTGGGTTGGTGATATGCAATTCTAGCTCATGCCAGTAGTGCTGACATGTTTGATTGACATCCATTGAATATAAAATTACAAGAGTCAAAGGTTTCAACAGCTTGTTGAAATGATGCACTAACAAACATCTCAAATAAACCTTGCATGTTGTTCATCTGGTGACGCCTCTAACTAAAACAGTATAATTAATGAGAGAAAAGTCAAGAAACAAGATGACAAACATTGAAAAACCAATACGCAACATGGACCACATTCATTGACGATCAAGAAATTTTTACCAGAGACACAACAACGAATTAAGTGGCCGCATTTCAGTATTATAGGAAAAGAAACAAACCTGACGAAGAACTCCGAACTTTGCTGTCGTTAATTTTGCTTTGTAGAAAATGGAGATTCAAGTGATTGAATCACTTCAAAAAATTGCGTGTTCTAATACGCGCTTGTTTCCATTAGAGCAAAAAGGTCGGCACCTTCACTTCGGTTTATATTTTGATAATCTAATCCTTCCATCATTACAGAGTGTTGAAAATACTTATCCAATAATTTCTTTACTTTTAATTTTTAAATATAAGATAATAAGTTTTTACTTAAATATTCAAAAGCTAGAGAGAGAAAAAAATACTCTCTATCTTATTTTTCTTTCAATATTAAATTTTCATACACAATCAATCACAAAACATGATCTAACAAACATGGAATCAATCACAAAAGGAAGTCTATCTACGAGGTGGTTGTCGACTTGATAGCTCAGTTATTCTATGAGATTCAGTTTAATGTGCTCCAAGATTGAACTCCAGCAGAGTTGCCCTCATAATATAAGAGTTGTGTCTCTTACTCCGAACCTAAATTAGTTTTCACCGAATATGGGATACCGAGATGTTCAAGGAAAAAGTCATGAAAGGAAGTCCAAAATCGTTTCTGTAAGCTATTTATTTTGGACGTGTTTGTTTTCTCATCAACTTCATAATTATTTTGACAAAATTAATATGACTGATTTTTGGAAAGTGTATGGTAATTAGTATATATGGTTGTAAACGACTTGTTTTTTTAACATAAAGCAAAGAATGAAATAAAAAGTATCATTGGAGAGTACAATATTCTCTAAAATATATGTTATTAGAATTAAATCGATAATCGAATTAAAAAAGACACTAAATAACTAGTTCATTGATAGAACTAATTTTTAACTAGTTGAAGCAGTAGTTTAAAAATAATATAAATAATTAATATAAATACAAATATATTTATTTTTTTAATAATTAAAACCAATACTGTTCGGTTTTTTACACTGATTTGATACTAACACTTGTAAATTTGTTTGAAAAGTAAAATCAAATTGAATTAGTGATTAATTTACCAATTAAACCAACCTATTCCGTCCAATTTCACCACATTAATAAAATCACTGATTTAATATTTTTATATTTTACTCATGGAATCATCTGTAAGAAAAAAAAATGGAGATTGTGGTTCATGAATAATGAAGCTGAATGGCTGATTATACCAACCAGTTGAAAAAAACTATATAAGTTGGTGCGTTGCCCAGATGTCAACTCTATTTCTCTCTGGGTTTGGTGAGGCAAACTTCATCTTTGATTTGCTAAAATAAATGGTTTAAGAAGAATCCATGAAGTTGGTGAGTTTACAATTGAGCTTTCATACAATAAAAGCCATTGTAATAAGCCTTCTTGATGATAACACAAGGGAGAAGGCTGCTAAAACAAGAAACTTGAACCAACAGAGAGGTTGTTGGAATTGTGCGAGAGAAACAAAGTATTTAGAGACTGTAAATTCTCATTAATGTAAACATTCATGCCTTTGAATAGGCAACTAACTTCGACTTTAAAAGCTGATACAGAAGAAATCACTCTCTGTAAATCAAGGGATAAAATCATTCGTTATGGCCAAACCAAGTGACTCACCACTGTAACTTGGCATCGCTTAATCAGGAAACTGTATTTCTAAGGAATTAATTTTCTGGCAAATATGACAATTGTCGTTTGTTTCAAATTATACATTTTAAAAAATATATAATATTGTAAAAGTGCACAAATATTGTAAAGTAACTCAACTTACATAAGAAAATTCAACTTATTTGGGTTTCGCAAAATAAGAAAAGTAGAGTATTTAACTTTTCAAAAAAACGAGGTCAGATATGTAACCAGACAAGGCACATATTTGTGCAATTTATAGAAAATTCAACTTTTCTTTCCCACTCAACCTCAATCTAAGTGAGGCTTCTGAATCACTTCCTAACAATTATTGAAAAAAAGGGAGCAGCTGAAGAAAAGACAAAAATGTTATTTCTTTCAGTTGAATCTGTAATTCAGTAACACTAAATAAGTTACAATTATACTGACATGGTACAAAATTAGTATATATATATATAATGGCATGACATACATATTCATCTCAAGGAAGCAGCACGCACATATATGCATTTATACTATAACTCTACACAAGGATGCTAACAAGTTGAATGAAGGTTTTCTGATTCATGAATGGTGAATCCCATTGAATTTGGTTGTTGTGTTTGCTTTACCTCAAAAAATCTGATACTGCTGGAAAATCTCATGTGAAGTTCCCATTTCATTTATCATCCCAGAAGTTAGCCACTGATGGCATCTGATTCCTTCTGTGAAGGAGACGATGACACCACTAGTTCAGGAACCTGATCCAGCAAACGATTTATCTCCGCTTCAAATTCCCCCTTTGCTCGATTCGTCTTCCCTCCAATAACCACAGATGTCCCATCTTGCAATGCCCATATCTTCATTTTCCAAGCAGGAAAAGAGATCATTCAAGATATTTCTAAATCAAGCTAAAAAAACTGTTATTCTGATATTATCTAACGCTGATAAGATAATATCCAGAAGGTCAATTTCGTTTTCGCCGTGATATTTTCCAACACTCATTGTATAAGGATTGGCATCATGAACACAAAAAACAGATGAAAATAGGTAATCAGGTCTACGGATAAACAAGAAAATAAGTAGAAATTTTACCTGTGAATGAGACAAATAACTAATGCAAGTTGTGAGCATTAGGAAACCAAATCCAGCATAGACAACAGGCACTCCTGGGTCGGTCTGAAAAAAAATATAAAATTTGGTTCCTTGACAGCTACTAGGAAATATAAAATGAACCAAAAGCTAATCCAGAAACTACCTTTAAATCAAGACCAGTACTTCCGATTGCATCTTCAATGATAATTTTTGCACCGTTTATTTCGATGGGAAGCTTAGAGTTAGGCCGTCGGACGCCAACAAATTTCCCTTCTTGATCGTACAGTACAATGGATTGTAGATCACGAGCAAGCATTGATCTGAAAAATGTAAAACCAGTGTGATTAATATAACATTTGTCTAGATCAAAAGGCACAGCATAACAGTGTCTTGCAGCTACAGCAAAGAATCGGCCAGAAAAGTTGCTATACATTTAACAGTTTAACATAGCATCCATAGCTTTTCTTGAAAACATCCATTCTTGAGGCCAGCTATGGATAGAAAGGTAAAACATAAAATACTTACATTCCTTTAACATTAGGAGAATTAACATCCCCAATCGGCAAGAATGTTCCGTAAAGTTTTTTGTCTCCATTAACTTGTAGAGGAGCCATAGCCAAATTAAAAGGGCCTTCGCCATCCTTAGTTATTTGCAGTGCTGAAAAACTCCAGTCTGTCTGATATATTGTAATCCCACCGTACCGTAGAGGATCATTCACACTAATTGTTTTTCTCATCACTTCATTTCCCTCAAGGTCAAACAGTGAAAGATCAGAATGAAATTGGGACACCTGACAAAAGTTATAGCACGGAAGAGAGCATGTTAACATATAGGAATCCTAAAAAAATGAAATCAGACATCAAATTGCTGCCACCTGTCCACTATCATAATAGTCCATGAAGAACCTATTGACATGAACTTCGGTGTTGAAAGCTTCATTGGGTTTTGAGAGAAATCCACTTGGACCAAGAACATCTCCAATGACAAAATTCAGCCCCTGTGGAACAGTGACTGAGCCTCTGAAACTCCCAATGGCACTGAAAGTAGCACCTCCCATTATCAGCAACATTGCTAAATGCACTCCAATTGGAGCAAACCGACCGACAAGCCCCTTAAAGGCATAGAGAGCTGGACCTTTCGAGAAAACCTGCATGGACAAATACCACTTCTTATTGAGAACAACGGCATATAAAAAAAATTAGACAATTGTTGAGGAGGTGGCTAAAAAGGTATGACGTCTTTAGAAACTTTAGTAAGAATTCTGCAGATGAGATGTAGAACAGATTGCGCAAATTGTATGAAGCGTAACTAGTATATTCAAATGCTGGCCTACTCTGCAGTGAGCTCAAATAGTAACTTTTATATATTAAGTGCAATCAGCTTCCAGTTTTTTTTTTTGTTTTTGTTTTTTTTTTTACAAGGCCTCCTGGTTAGTGAATTCCCAACGTGTCTATCTTGTCTGATTTTCTCATATTAGTCAATATCAGAAAGGCAACAAAATCCATGGAAAAATATTGTAGTTGCTGAATAGCAGATATTAATACAATCTGAGCAGAACAGAATGGCAAACCTCCTGAGTCATACAAATGATTACGAATTGTTCAAAGACTCGATGACAAATCATTAAAACAGTGACGTTACTGTAAATGATAAATATACATGTATGTGTATTTACCTCGTATCCAGCTCCCATCAAAAGAACACCCAAATCTTGGACTGATGCACTTGGTAAAGTGTCTGAAACTTCCTGCTTCCGAATAGCCTCTGCTGACTTTAAGAAATTCCACCTGCAAATATGTTATTTTAATTAAAAAAATCTCCTTTTTCAAAGCTTAAAGGAGCACAAAATTTGCGCCGACATTCAAACCTTCTAGCAACCTTAACAAGGGGGATTTGTGTGGTATAAGTGCAGGCCATAAGAGATGCGGCCAGGAGAGCCAACATTCCCAAGAAAACAGGAGAAGAGTAAATGTGATCAAAGCCAAGGGTGAGAACCCATCTCCATGTAAAGAAACCTAAAACTGGATTCTCTTCTGGGAATTTCTGAAAATAGAAATCCGGAGCCTCACCTTGATCAATGACGGTACCTACAGATTTATGCATAAACATCAGTACAAATACCGTAATTCTCCAGCACAATTTTTCAACAAAAAAAACACACAAACATAATAAAACCATGCATCAAACTTTCAACAAAAACAAAAAACTCAAACATAACAAACCTAAAGCCATTAAAGCAGCAATTGTAAACATCTCTCCAATAGCAAGAGGCAAATTAGACAAAACAGCCAAAACCCTTTTAGGCAACTTCTTCACTAATCCCAACACACCACCACTTTTCACTATCTTTACTTCACCATCCTCCTTTTCATTCGCATCACCGCCACTTTGCTCTGAAACAGGTGGAGCTGAATTTGACAAATATATTTTCTTGGGCACATCACTGGTCTTTTTCTTGGTACCTTGAGAAGATTTCAGCTTGCAAGATATGGTTAAAGATAGAGTCTTCCTTGAGTGGAAGTTGAATTTGATGGTGGAAGTGGTGAAATGTGTTGGTTTAGTGAAATGGGATTTAAGGAGAAATGGAGTAGAGGGTTTTGCAGGGTTTAGTAGAGTCTCCATTAATGGAGGTTCTATAAGAAATGTGAAATTTCAGTTGATAAGCATCAGTGTATTTATGAAGTGAAAAATAAAATCTCATCTCCTTCTTCTTCCAGATAATGTAATGTCCACACACTTGACACTCCCACTTGCGTTCGGTTAAATACTTCAATACAATACACCATGGTGATTTATTTTTATGAAAAATACTTTTTTAATTTTCATTTTTAGTATCAATAAAAAATATTAAAATAAAAATAATTTAACAATTAATTAAAAATAATAATTATTTTTAAAATATTTTAAAATATTTTCTCATAGTATAAAATATGAAATTATATTTTTATTTTTAATTATTTTTATATATTAAGTTTAATAAATTAAAAAATATTTTTTATAAAAAATATTTTTAATTAATTTTTTTATTTGAGTGTAATACTCAAAAAATATATAATTTAAAAAATAAAATGAAAAAAGTCATTTTAAAAAAATATTTTTATAAAAAAATTATTTTCAGTCAAATTAACGGAATCCAAATCCTAATTTGAGAAGGTTGAGTTCTTAGTCGAGGACATGGAAAGCAGTCCGGAGGAACCAAAAGAGTTTGCACAATATTTTGCATTTAGTCTGAAAGGAATTATAGAGCCGAAGCATATGGACAGAGCGCAATGACAAACAAAACCAAAGTACATGATCGCTTCCACTCTAATCTTGATCGGTGTGGAAGAAGATGTGGGATTGAAATACCAACCCACCATAAGAGCAACCTTCTTGTTCTTTACAACTATCCAAAATGTTCCAGGCATGCCTAAAACACCGCATTCCTTACATTGAGAATCAGCACTGGCGCAAAGACTCTTTTATTGTTTCTGAAGAACTATGGCATGATCTTGCAACTGGAAGTTAGTATCTACGTAAGCTGTCAATCAACCCTACAGGTGCCTTGTAACTACTGGTTTCAGTTCAGTCCTGTGGAGAAAAGAAAAACCCTTCAAACATATATTCGAACCATCACATTGTAAAAATTATTTGTTGAATATAAAGTGGAGAATTGACACTATAAAATTATT
>CANYCX010313836.1:0-12047 GCA_948193385.1 Breynia disticha f. nivosa
TGTTGCTTACTGAGTATATCTCACGCAATTATTTTCCTGTAACGCTCGACAGGACGTTAGAAAGACATTTTGGCTTTGCGAATAGGTGCAGCACTCAGATTTTGGAGTTTTTACAAGAAGGAAGAACCGAGGTGCAGTGTATACTCTGGATTAGGGTTCTTAAAGTACATGACAATGTTGTATTCATATTTTATACATTTTTCTAGGGTTATAATTGAAAATGGATTCAGCTGGAATCTAGTTTCTTTTATAACCTAAAAACATTTGTAAAGATTATATATATATATATGTATGAAGGTTTGTGGAATGAGTTTGAAATGAATTGGAACTCCCTTTATTACATTGGATTGAATTCTATTTTATTTTATTTTTATTTAAAATTTGATTTTCGGGTTTAAGTATTGTTTGTAGGAGGGAAGTTATACGCAGATAATATTTAAATTCGGGAGTCACAAACTAGACTCATTTTTGCCACCGTAGAAAATTGAATCCATCAAAACAATCAAGCTTGATGATATTCGCTGCCATATCTTTGATTGAAGCAATTGTCACAAGAAAATATTCCTTTGGATTGTAAGATCGAACTTTTATGAGAGCGTTGAAAAGTGCTTCAAAGCGTATAATAATGTCACTTTTCTAAAGGAATATTTTCTCTCTATTCTGCATCGAGTCAGTAAATCATCTCTATGATACGATGAAGCAACCCTGTTTACACTTTCAGTAGTGAAAACAGAACCGAACAAAGATGGTGTCTGAGAGCACTTTTCTAAAAATTTGTTGTTCTTTTTTTTTGTGTCATTCTTTGTTGTTCCACCCAACTCCTTTTATAGGTGCACCTAGAAGAAGCTAAATGGACTAACAATTAAGTGAAATTATGAATTTTTATTTCACCTAATAACATGAAACTCATTTACCCTTAATTTCTAAGAATTACCTCTGTTTAATCTTAAGGAGATTCATGAGTTACCTTCATTAATCTTAAGGAGTTTCATCTATGAAATTTCAAGAGTTCATCCTCATTATGAGTTTTAATCTCTTTTAATCTATTGAATTTCATGAGTTTCAATTATTTAAACCCCATTAATCTAATGAGTTCATTTTGAAAATGTTGAACATAAAGAACAAAAAATTACGATATTACCTATAATTTCTTCTTTTCCAGCTGCCTAACTTCAGCCAGCTTACTCAAGTCACAGGGGTGGAAATTCATCATGCACATACACCCATCATTAAAAACAAAAGCTAATAACTAATAGCTTCAAAAATAGCTAGGCAAATATACTTAAGAAGCTATACATTCGCTAGAAAAGAAAATGTCATACTCATGCGAGGACAAAGAAGTGTTTTGAAAGGCTGAGAGAGAGTAACTAGAACGAGAAACATATTTCATTACATGGCTAAAAGAGATCATATATACTCTGAACTCACCCCGTTTCATTTTAATAGAAATTATTTTCATATTGATTATTTTAATATATAGGTAATTTTTTTAATTTTTATATATATATTATTTATTATTTAAAAATTATTTTTATTTATATCAAATTAATAATATTTTTATATTTTTAAAAATTATATAAAAATTATTTTTATTTATAATAATATTCATTCAATATACTTATATTTAAAAATTATATAAAAATTATTTTTATTTATATCAAATTAATAATATTCATTCAATATACTTATTATCCAATTAAAATAATTTATTTAATAAGGACAATATTGTAAAATCATATGTTAACTATCATTTATAACTAACATAACTATAAGTTTCTTAATTCTCAGAACTTGTTCAAAATCATCTATTTTTATGAGACAAATGTAGTAAAACTCTCTTACACTTCTAAGGAGGCTCAAGCGATAATATTTTATCTTTTTTCTTGAATTCTCTTCAATTTTCCTTTTTTAGTGCATAAACATTTTAATTTAATCATGATATTTCTGTCAATATTTGTTTTTTAAGACTAACTATGATCTATAAAATATCCAAGGGTGCCCTTTATTAAATTATTAAAGAATATATTTGATTTTACTTCTCACATCCACTTACTATGAAAAAAAAAGTGCATATTCTAACAATATTTCTTAATCTCGCTCCATATTAAGAATTAAGAAATTTAAAAAGAACACTTTTAACTTGACAAAATCTTAAAGATTCTTTAACAATTAGTACAGGCTGTACATTTTGACTATGTCAGAAAGTCAAAATTTTTTAAAAGTCTAACATCCAGATACGCAAAACATGGTTTGATACTTTGTACTCGCTCAAGTTGATCTAATACTTTGTATTCAGTCAAACGTATTGATATCTTTTACATTCAACATTCAAATGTTAAATATTGAATTCAAAGTCAAATTCAAAATCAGTTATAGCAGAAATGGCGCTTAGAGTATCTTCATCATTTGTCTATAAATAGTCTCCCTTCTCCTCATTCAAGGTATGCTTGAATACACTACAGTTACTCTGTCAAATTGGTTACCCCTCTCTCCATTTACTAACTTAAGTATTAGAGTGTAATCAGTAGATCAAACTTTGACTCTTTGACTTTATTTTTTTCCAGATTTTATTCAAGGAGCGACATTCAACATTCATTGTTGTTCTCAGGCAACAAAAATTGGCGTCGTCTATGGAAATCACAATTCATAGAACAAAAAATTGTGTTAGTCTACTTCAATCTCTAACATGAAGGTGCAAACATGATTTCAATTGGAAAGCCACCAAAAAGGAATTCAAGAGGAGTAGAAACGCTTAAGTCTCCCTAAAGAAGGAACCTTC
The DNA here is from genome assembly GCA_948193385.1 of Breynia disticha f. nivosa. Classification (NCBI taxonomy): domain Eukaryota; kingdom Viridiplantae; phylum Streptophyta; class Magnoliopsida; order Malpighiales; family Phyllanthaceae; genus Breynia; species Breynia disticha. The sequence goes on from CANYCX010313836.1 coordinate 2,780, forward strand.
AAAGTTCCCACTCCCACAACTAAGATGGCTCCTCGTGAAAAGTTTGAGGCACTGAAATGTTAGTACGAGGAGATCCAAAAAACTTTTTTGACTATTGTTGGAAGCGAGAACATCGACTCCTCAAATGAATCTGCCACAAGTAATTTCAACTGGCATTGTTGAAGGGAACGAAATGCATGGGAGGAGCAAATCCTATATTCAAACATGGCCATTCAACTGGTATTGAAGGCGAGGCGCACTTCTCCAATAAGAGATATGAGACTATTAGAGAGGAAGGAAGTACTCTTCATCAAATGCCACTAAGATACAAAGAAGTGGTAAAGATCTCTCGAAGAGAATTAAAGGCAACAGAGCCAAGAGAACATTCAAAGCTCATCTCTAAAGAAGTTAGCAGTGTTAGGAAGCTCTTGTATAATATCCTGGCCGACAAGAAGCTTAGAGAAAAAACTGAGGAATCAAATGACACCAAATTCAATTTCATCAAGGGGATAATGGAAGAGTCACTACTGTCAAATTTTAAGTGCCTTAACTTCCTTCTTTTACAGGGAAGGAATATCCTTATGAGCATGCGCAGAATTACGAGGCTATAACAATGCTACATAAATGAAAAATGCAATAATGGAAATGGCCTTTTAAATCACGTTGAAAGATGTGACGCATGACTGGTTCAACGGCTTAGGTGAATCCTCAATGTCTTCCTTTGCACAATTGAAGATGATGTTCGTTAACAAGTTTATACTCCATTATAAAACAAGAAAGGACAAAAATTATTTGGTAAGTGTTAAACAGTGAGATAAATAGTCTCTACGACGATACATTGACAGATTTCTAAATACAACACTATAGATAAGGGAGTTGCAACCTAGAATTGCACTCGTAAAAATATTACAAGGAAAAACATTAGTAGAGTTACAAAATTTTTTGTCACTCGAGCAACCTAAGACCTTACCTAAGTTGCTCATCATACCGAACAAGTATGTAGCGTAGATAGAACTATTTAGCATCATAGGCTCTTCTAAAGAAGAGAGGGCAAACAGATGAAAATACAAATTACAGGAATCCACAAGAAGGAATGACAAGGAGATTAATTTCAGTAGATCCATGAAGTTGATGTTTAAAAACTACACCCCTTTAAATAAACTCATATTATAAATCTTAGCATCAATAAAACAAAGATTAATTTTCTTTCCCTCCTAGAATAAATAAGATGATAGAAAAAGATATAGACGCATATTATGATCTCCATGGAGCGTATGGACACTTTACTGAAAGATGCTGAGATTTGATGAATAGATCGAAGTCTTATTCAGAGAAAAAAAGCTGCAAAATGTTGGAGTTAGAGGAAACAATTCCAGTTGTTGTAGATATAATGAATCTTCATTACAATAAAAATGTGTCATGTTGTAATCTCATCAAAAAAATAATAAAAAAATTGCAAGTCTTAAGAATGAATCATTATGAACTTCATTATGTTGATTCTTCTGTATTCTATTATTACTTGGACTATGTGTATGATCGAGTAAGTGCAAAACCTTATAATCCATCATCGAAAGGAGTGGTGAGATAAACCTATACTTAGAATGTTTAAAAGTATAGGATCCATAATCACCAATGAAAGACAAGTACAAATCCCTAATCTTGGACTTGTCAAAATGAAGGAAGATAAGTAGAAATCCTTGAGCTTGTAGAGATGCAAGTAGAAACTCTGGAATTTTTCAAAATCGTATTAAGAAAGTAAAAATTCTTGACTTGGGACTTTTTTAAATCAAAATAAAAGAAGGTAAATTGAAATCATTGAGCTTGCTGAGATGCAAGTAGAAACTATGGGACTTGTAAAAATTGTATCAAGGCATGTAAAATCCTTGACCAGGGACTTCTTTAAATCAAGTAGAAATCATTGATTTTGGACTTGTGAAAATGAAGAAAGGAAAGCATAAATCCTTGAGCTTGCTGAGATGCAAGTAGAAACTCTAGACTTGTCAAAATCGTTACAAGACAAGTAGAAATCCTTAATCTGGGACTTGTAGAAATCCATGATCTTGGACTTGTCAAAATGAAGGAATGTAAGTAGAAACTCCTGATTTGATACTTGTTTAAATCAAGTAGAAATCTTTGATCTCATACTTGCCAAAATAAAGAAACAAGTAGAAGTTGGATCAATGGTGATTATCATTTGAGTCCTCACTTAGTTTTGATAATGTGCTAACTCTTTCAAGTGATAAAGATTGATTTTGCAGGTTAAGTATAAAATGCAGGTCATAAATAACATACGTTAATAATGGCACTAAACCCACATTATTCATAAAGAAACCCAGGTGGACAGGCTGCCCAGATAGGACACATTAACATGAGTTAGCGTACGTTAGGTGTGTTCACTAACGTACGTTAAGAATGCTAAGCCTATATTAAATTAACCACTGGTAGGTTCTGAGAGTTTCAAAAATGTTTCTGTTTCGAAATGGTAAAATGGTTAAGGTACGTTAAGGTGTGTAAGCCTACATTATCTATGAACATTAACTTATGTTATATGCAGATAAGATACGTTACATGAACTGAGAAAATTCATCCAAGGCTATTGGAATGCTACTGGAATGATTTGCAAAAATCAGAACATAAAATAAGATACGTTAAGTTGTGAAGGCAATGTACGTTATTCTTGGTAATGCATATTAGTGAAGATGCAAACATATGTTACGTCATTAAATGCATCGGTATTTCTGATCCTAACGGATAGTTTATGAATCTAACAATCATAAACTCAAGTGTTGAGTATATAAGGCATCATTTTTTAGCTGGAAACCCTTCTACAACATAAGAAACAAAATGTGCAACATTGTGATTAAGATTTCATCATTGAGCTACCATTTGAGCAAGAATCAAAGTTGATCATTGAAGCTTCATATAAGTGAGTCTTTTAAGATTGTGAATGTGTGTAGAATTAACATAATGATAGACTCTTTGTATAGGCATTGTATAGCTATTGTCATATATTCAAATTGCTAAGTGATTGTGGATTGATTTATTGTTTGTTTGAGCTAGAGTGTGATAGAATTCTCACTTATCTTGAAAGTAAAAGTTGTACAAGAGTTCTTACTTCTCTAGAAAGTGATTTGTAAGAGAAAAAAAAATAGTGGATGGTTGAAAATCCTTAGTTACTAAGATAGTGGAGTATGCAAAGTTTTGCCGAATCACTCTAAATTAATGTGTTTTTTCTTCTTCCTTACTCATTATATTTTACGAGATTGTTCAATTTTTGCAAAGACAACAAAAATTGGGTGATTCAAGATTCAACTCCCTTTCTATCTATTGATTCCTACAGTAGAAATTCTAGAGTTTCTCCTGAAGCAATTAGAAACTTTGGGACTTGTTAAAATCTTCTCAAAGGATGGATTGCTCATACTATTTGTACATTGTACATTTTTTGATCACCAATTCCAAAATCCTTAGACTTGTTGTTGCAAGTAGAAATTCTAGGACTTGGATTAGTAAAACACATCAACATACCTGTGACTTCTAATTTAATCATGGAAAACACTAGTGGTAGAATAATAAAGACAACTTTTCAAAAAGTTTGTGAAATGTCTAAGCAAATGGAATGTTAAGCAAAAAAGAGTCATAATAAAAATGACTACTTTATGCTATGCTAATTGTTTCACTGCAAACACATCTGTAGAAGCAGGATTATCGTCATTAACTTACTGAAAAATAAGGTTTCATCATTTCAAGTCTCACGTACAAAGTCTAAATCTCCTATAGTGTTGATAACCGTCGACAAAATATGAGTAACAACCTTGGATGCATCAAAGTCTTCCTATAGTTTATTACTTTGCTTGGAGAGAGGACAAACAAAAAACAACTCTTGACATACGTACTCTTATTATGCATAATAAAAAGGAATGAAGAGTAACAATCTACCTGAATAACAGATGAAAACAACCACAAAAGCATATGCCCGTAGAACCTTCAAGAAGCCAACAGAAATAATAATGAAAAGATGGGTAAGAGAACACATCATCACAAAGGAAATCGATATACAAATATTGAGCCACTACGAAGAGAATAACATATTGTCGTGAAGAAAATCGATATAAGAATATCATGCCACCAAGATGAAAATAACACGTCATCATCGATATAAGAATATTATGCCTTTAAGCAGAAAAAAAAACTCATCATCATGCCATAATCGATATAAGAATATCACGTCGCCAAGAAGAAAAAACTTTTTGTGATGAAGATAATCGATATAAAAACATCACATCATTGAACCACTATTATGGAAGAATATTGGTGAAGAATAAAGAACCCTCATTATAGAAAAAAATTGGTGAACATAGAACTGCCATTATGGAAGAGAATTGGTGAAGAATATGAAACTGCCATTGTTGAAGAGAATTGGTGAAGAAGATGGAAATGCCATCATGGAAGAGAATTGGTGAAGAAGATGAAACTACATTATAGAAGAAAATTGGTGAAGAATATGGAACCTTTATCATGGAAGAGAATTGTTGAAGAACAAGAAACCGCTATTATGGAAGAGAATTGTTGAAGAAGATGGAACTGCCATTATGAAAGAGAATTGGTGAAGAAGATGAAGCTGCCATTATGGAAGAGAATTGGTGAAGAATTGTCATAATAGAAGAAAATTGGTGAAGAACATGAAACCGCCATTATGGAAGAGAATTGGTGAAGAACATATAACCACCATTATGAAGAAACCAACTATTCATATCTCTACTACAACAAATACATGCAAACAAGAAAACAATAACAAAACTTAATTGATGAACAAAGAACAAAGAAAATTATACATACATTTAGGCCAAACGAATCACCAAGAACACAAAAAAAAACTAAGATATCCTCCAAGATTGAAAGGTAAGGTTTAAGAAAAATGCACTGCTGACATGACTATATACGTCGACGAATACCAAAGTACGTATGGTCGCCTCAACAACACGTAATTCACTGTCAAATGCGCATACCAAACAAACACAGTCGCCATGAACGTGCATACTTCATAGCCCACCTCATACTCGAGCGTCCAACCATTGTGTTCACTCTTCGAAGTGAAATGAAAATACTCTTATATTGAGGAAATCTAAACATAAGATTGTTATAAGTCTAGTGAAATAAAAATACTCCTATGTTTTTGGTGGATTAGTTGGCGATTGGTTGGCTATACAGATCCTACTATACAAAGATGAAGATTTATCTTCATCAATACAAGTTTCTATTAGTGTTATATCTAATTTAGGTTTCCTTTGTGACTATGATGGAGAAACAATGGTGGCATTTGCTCAAACAATACATTGGACAAGTTACGCAAAAGCTATTAAGTTCAAATCTTAGCAATGCTGGAGGCTATTCATGAGACAAATGACTGAGAGTGTCGCCTAGGGGTGGCAATTCGAGTTGACAGATCATAATCGGGTCATTGATTTTTTTCAATCAAATATCACTATTTATGACATAAAAACTGCAAAAATGAAATTCGTGTTATCGTGTCAGAAATTGTCAGCCCTAATCGCCTCGGTTACGAGCATTACCTAGAAGAGAATTATGTTGCTAATTTCAACCCCTTTTAACAGGAGTGATAAAAAAAACTAAATCGATCACTCCCAATCAAAACTAAACCGAATCAAACTATTTTTATTGGTTTTTGTGTGGTTTGATTTGGTCGTGGTTTGACTTTTTCTCAACCTGTCATGTTCGGTTTTGTTTTAGATAAGAGAATTCTTAACCCGAACTCAAATCGAACTGACAATTGTATAAACTGTAGAACTCATTTTTAAAACATAAATTCCGATTAATTAAATACATTTCATAAAATTCATTAAGTATAAAAGTGATAAGAGGACAATAAACCATTTGTCAACAAAAAACTCGGCCCATTTTTATAAAACTATAATATACACTTTACAGTGGAAACGATCATAAGTACAAAACATTTATAACTCAAAATGTTTATATACAAAATATGTACAAGAGTGTACAAAATCCAAAATAAACATCTCAAAATACGGAGCTCGACCTCAGATGATATCGCTCTGAAAATCAGATCACAGCAAAAACCCGTCCAGCAGCAGCTATCTACGTCCTGCGCAATATTTAGACAATACAGACAAAAAGGATGAGTTTTTTTCAATACTTAGTAAGCTCTTAACACCATTTAACATATATTAAGTTACAGCCCCGATCAATTATATATTCGTTCCTATCGTATTTTCTCATTTAAAAATGAAGCGCAAGAAAAATCAGAACTCGGCACGGGGGCGTGCTGAGCCAAAAACAGGGCATTCTTGACTTATGATCTTCCAAAGAGCACGTGTCGTGCCTCTTTGACCATTAGGTCGTGCCAGCAGTCTGTATTGTACATTTTCCAACTATTTTTCCATCAATTTTTAGTGTAACAAGTTTGTATAAGTTCCAAACATGCCTAACAAGTTCCTTTAACCATTTTACACATGTTTACACTTAACAACTTACATAAATCACTTTTGTACATCAATTGTCAAGGTATGTAAGCAAACTTGCATTCTCATTACCATAGCATACTTTCAAACATCACATATTTATCTTTCCTAAGTTTATACATCACCAAATAACACATAATTAGCATTTCACACACCATATAAAACTAGATCATCATCATGCTAGAATCAAATCATAATCCATCCAAAGATCAAATATCAACAACATCATAATCAATTCTTCAAACATTCATTTATCGATAAGCAAGAACAAACATACCATAAATGAATGCTATTTCGTATGCATATGAATGCTAATGCAAACACATGCGTATGCCCCAGGGTACCTTCTCTTTTCTCTTTTTCTTTTCTTTTTCTTTTTCATTTCATTCTTCCCTCGGTTCCAGACCGGCATCGTACCCAGTACGGCATCGAGCCCAGCTCGAAATATCCTCGGTCCCAGACCGACATCGAACCCAGTATGGCATCTAGCCCAGCCAGAATATCATCTCATGTCACACATTATGAATGCAACACAATTGAATGAACACATTCATATTTCATTTCATAATCAAATAAGTATACTCTAATAAGCAATTCACATGCTTCAATACATATATCATACAATACATAGCCATTATCAACCCAACATCAACCTTAAGTCAATGTAATCAAAGAAGCATACTTAACACATCATTGAATAACCAATTCATGCTCATAACATTCAAATCCACAATTCTCATTTAATTGTTCTTAAGAACAAACATTTATAAGCATGAATATCAACATATAATCAACCAAGCAATTCATTATTCATAACCATTCAATATGTTCCTAAAAACACATTTCCATTCAAACCACACACTTATAACTCAAACTTATATCAAATTATCGTAATTAGTAAGTGTAAGACTCTTACCTCAGCTAAAAGCAAGTTACTGCTCTCGAACGTCACCGACTAAATCAATCACAACGTCGTACAGATCCTCCTGTACGAATTAATCAAATCAACAACATTAATTACCTTCCCTTTCATTGATTATAACTTAACATCATTAATCTTCCTTTTAAAACATCTATTCTTATCTTCTTAGTACCTTCCAACATAAGAAATCCTTACTAAAACTATCTAAAACATGTTTTACATGTTCTAACCTTTAAAAATAAGTTGAATCAAGTTCATTTCCACCAATTATACCCTTTTCCAACCTTAATTCCAGTTTATCGCATACAAATCTTCAAACCCTAATTCATCTCCAATCAAATTTCATGAGAAAACTAGCAAAACTACTCAATTTCACTTACCTTGGTGTTCTTGGTGATGAATTCACAAGAAATTAAGTGTTTTCCACCTCCACTTGGCACTTTCTGATGATTTAAGGGTTTTAGGATGTTGCTAGGAAAGTTTGAGTGTTGTTGGAAATATGAACCGAATGAAACAGGGCAGTTTATATATGAAACCCAATCGACAAGGCCTCGAGCACGACCCGTGCCCCAGGTCGTGTTGACCTTTTTCTCTCATTTTCCGAATTATTTTAATTGCCAAATTTCCTGGGTTTGACATATGAGCATGAGGTCGTGTTTACCAAGCCCGAGGTCGTGCTGCACTGCTGTTTTGTGCATTTTCGCGAGTTTTCATCCGATTTGATTCCGTTTTAATCCATTTCTGGTATATTTTTATTTTAACAAATTCCGGGACGTTACATAAACTCTAAGTAATAATATTATTATATGTTAATTATGTTTATTAAATTTAAACTTTAAAGTTTTTATTCAAAAATTTAATATTTGTAATGTTACATAAAAAAATTATAATTTTAGTATATTAGAAAATAGAAATATCATAAGTAGAAAAACAATATTATTAAAATTAAAAAATAAGGCAGATTGAGAGAATTGAATTAGAATTTGCGGCACTTTTCAACCTGCCAACCCAACTAATTCAAACCACTAGAATAATCTGATTTGATTTAGTCTATAAAAATGATTTATTTGGTTTGATTTGTCATTTTCACTACAAATTCTGCGTGTTTAGTGTCAAAAAATTAGAGTCCAACAAAATTTGGACACTAAATTCGAGCATTTGGAGTCCACATGGACGCTAAAAATTTAGTGTCCACGTGGACTCTAAATTTGGCGTCCACGTGGACTCTAATGTTGCGAGAAAGTGAACAGTGCGACGAAAAATTTTGGCAGGTAAATTTAGAGTCCACATGGACTCTAAATTTTTAGCGTCCACGAGTTTGCAGGACTAGTGCGAGGCGTACATGGAGGCAGCAGGCGGGGTTAGCCCTGGAGGTTCTGTTTACGGCTTGGGGTCCGATGCTCCTCATTTTTTCGCCGAGCAGATTAGCAACCCATGGCGAGAAAGGCACACGTGTGATGGAGATCAGCCGCAAAAACGAGCAGCTTCGCACTCGTGTTGAGTTGTTAGAGCGCCAGCAACAAGAGAATGTACGACGACACGAAGCGATGTTAGAGTGCCACCAATAAGAGAACAACCGACGATTCGCAGAGATGCAACGATAGATGGAGTTATACTTTTCGCGTTCACGCTTTGATCCCGATGGTCCCATGTCTCACAAGTCACCTCCTTCGTATGATTTACGTATTATCTATTTTGTTATATTTTGTACGCACATTAAACAATATCAGATATTATGTATTATATTTTGTATGCACATTAAACAATTTCAAATATTAAATATTATATTTTATTATAATATTTTATCTAATATTTCTTTTACTTTTTAAATAATTAATTTAATTTATTTTTTTTGTTATACTTTGGAGTC
>CANYCX010313880.1:0-21416 GCA_948193385.1 Breynia disticha f. nivosa
GAGTCACATTCGTGACTCACCTTCTGATCAAACTCTATTTGTTTTTTAATTGATCACAATCGTGGCATTTGATAGCCTCGATCGTGAAGGCCTTTCTGTCCAGGAATGGATATGAGTCACGTTCGTGGCTCTTGATCATCATGAACGTGACTTTCCTTCTGCCCGAACTAACTTGATGATCACGATCGAGGCTTGGTGAAGTCTCGAACATGATGGCCTTTCTATTCTCTTCGAATTAAACTCTCCTTCAGCCTCGATCATGGCACTCCTTCATCACGATCGTGATGAGCTTCCTGTTCATGCTAAGTCCTCCATTCTTCGAGTCACGAGCGAGACTTGGTCAAGTCTCGATCGTGGCTTGCCTTCTGTTGGAACTGGCCTTGGTGATCACGATCGAGACTTGATCAAGTCTCGAACGTGATGTGCTTTCTGCCTTGATGAAGCCTAACCCTTTCTCATCCTCGATCGTGACATTGATGAGTCTCGATCGTGGTTGGTCCTCTGCCCACTTTGACTTCAATTTTTGCATCTCCAAATGAACTTCTTAATGGCCAACTTAGTCCTCATTTATGCTTCGTTTGCTGTGTCATCTTTTACATCAAAAACCTAGTGAAATCTTCACGTTCCTTTATCGCACCTAAGATAAACCAAAACAAGCATTATCTTATAATATCACATGGTTTATCTAATAAAATAACATGAAAATTGATTAAAAATAACATGGAATATATGTGTATTATTGGCCCTATCAGCAATAACTCTTCCATGCTGCATCAATACTCCACCTAACCCAGCTCCAGAAGCATCTGTATAAACAACAAATCTACCTCCATGCAAAGGTAACATCAAAACTAGAGCCTCAACTAACCTCTTCTTCAGTTCTCAAAAACTCGTCTCACAATTGTGATTCCAAACAAATCAAACATTCTTCGTCAACAAAGATGTCATCGGTCTAGCTATCCTAGAAAAATCCTCGATAAAACGACGATAGTAACCAGCTAAACCAAAAAAAACTACGTACCTCAGATACTTTTCTCGGTAACTGCCATTCTTGCACTACTTTTATTTTACTAAGATCCGATTTCACTCCTCTACTGAAATCACATGTCCTAAAAAGATAACTTCAGACATTCAGAACTCGCATTTTCTGAATTTAGCATACAACTCTTTTTCTTTCAACAAATCTAACACAATACGAAGGTGTCTCCGATGCTCCTCCCTGTCTCTCGAATACACCAGAACATCATCAATAAAAACCTCAACAAACTGATCTAAATAAGGTTGAAATACCTTATTCATCAATGCCATCAATACTGCTGGTGCATTCGTCAACCCGAATGGCATAACAGTGAACTCAAAATGCCTGTAACAAGTCATGAAAGCATTTTTCTCAATCGAGCTATCCTCAACTCTCAGTTGTCAATAACCTGATCTGAGGTCAATTTTTGAAAACACTGTAGCTCCTCGCTGCTGATCAATCAAATCGTCTATCCATGGCAACAGATACTTGTTCTTTAGAGTCACTTTATTCAGCTGATGATAGTCGATACACAACCGCTTACTACCGTCCTTCTTTCGTACGAACAACACTGGTGCTCCCCAAGGTGATACACTAGGTCATATCAAACCTTTTTCTAATAACTCCTCCAGCTGTCGTTTCAACTCCTGTAACTTAATAGCTGCCATCCTGTAAGGTGCAATAGAAACTGATGCTACTCTCGGCATAGTTTCTATCCTGAAGTCAGCCTCTCGCTGTGGTGGCAATCCCAGTAACTCGTCAGGAAATACCTTAGGATAATCACAAACAATCTCTACATCTCGAACCTCTAATGTAGGTTGATTCATATCAACTACTGAAGCGAGATAGGGATCATAACCCTCTCGTATTAACCTCGCAGCAATCACTGCTGAAAGCAGGTAAGAAGGAATAGTCTTCCTTTCGCCTACTAATAATACACGTCTACCACCATCAACATCAATTACGACTTCTTTCAAATAACAGTCGACTATAGCACGATTTTTGGATAGCCAATTCATACCTAAGATAACCCCAAACTCTGCTATCCTAAAAACAATCAAATCTAATAATACGTCGACTCGCTAATATGTAACTCACAGTGTCATGTCTCACCAACACTGTACCACCAGCAGACATCAATACTAAAACAGTATAACCCAAACGCTCTATACTACCTCTAATATGGTCTACAACTAACTCACTCACAAAAGAGCACGTAGAACCTAGATCAATCAATAATGAAATAGTATATGTAAAGATAGAAATAGTACCAGTGATCACGTCTGGATCCTCTAGAGCCTCATCTCTAGTCATAGCATAAACTCGGGTCTGTGGTGCTGACCCTGATGGTGCTGCTGCTCTAGTAGATTCACCTCCTCTACCTGAACCAACTGCTCCACCTCTGGCAGCTAATCCACCCCTAGAAGTAGATCTGAAACCTCTGCCACCTCTACCTCTACCTGTGCCAGTAGAAACTACAGGCCTAGCCTCACCAACACTACTCTGTCGGGATACCTCACCACTCTATACCCCTGGTCTCTGTAGACAGTCTCTGGAAAAATGTCTGGGCTGGCGACAAGTATAACACAGTGGAGTGGTCTCTCTGTCGGTATAAGTACCTGTAGTGTGACCCTGAGGAATAGGAGGCTTGGTGGAATAACCTCTACCACCTCCAACTCCTCTCCCAGACTGTCTAGTCTCACTACCACCTGTCTCTCTGGGTGGCCTAAAATCTTTCTTCTTTTTTTGTTGCTGTTAAGAACTGGAACTACTTGAGACTCGATATCGCTTTCCTTCTGATTTATCTCCCTATGCCTCCAACTCCTCTGCTCGTATCGCTGTCTCATGTAGCATCTCATAAGTCGAAGGTTTTATCGCAATCCTGTCTCGAATCGGATACCTCAGACCCCTCTCAAATCTATCCCTCCTCTTCCTATCAGTATTGACATCCTCTAGAGCGTATCGACACAACTTGGTGAACTCTGCCTCATACTCTGCCACTGTAATCTCCTTCTTCTTTAGCTCTAGAAATTCTAACCACTGTCATCTCCTTCTACTTCAGCTCTAGAAATTCTATCTTTTTCTTCGTCTGATAATGTGGAGGAGTGTACTTATGAGGAAATCTCCTCAGAAAATCATCCTAAGTAAGCATTGTAGGATCTCTCTGACTGTCTGGAATCGACTCCCACCAATTCTAGGCTACTTTCTCAAGAAGAGAAGTAGTATACCTCAATTTCTACTCTGGCGTACATCTCCTACGCGTCAGAATCCTCTCTGTATGCCTAAGCCAGTCATCAGCCTCAACTGGATCAGTAGTACCCTCAAATGTTTACGCCCATTGCTTTCTAACCTCCGCAAAATTTTTATCAATATTGAGATTCTAGCTACCTAAAGCTCTACCCTGATCCCGCATCATTTTCGGCATCATCTCCCAGAACGGAGCATATGCAGGATCGTATGGAGGTATAGGCATCGTAGGCTGTGTAGGCTGCTCTAGAAGTACTGGGATAGATCCTTGTCCCTCAACTGAATCTCTGGACTCTGCAGTGTGATCAGGAGATACATCGTCTATCGGCTCAATCTGTTATCAAAATCAAGTTCAAAAATCATTTCAGATTTTCAAATCACAAATCAGATTTTCAAGATCACAAAGCATGAAAATCTTTGGCACAGTCTGCAGAGAATTTAAACCCTGCTCTAATACCAATAAATGTGAGCCTCATTTTTAAATTCTGATTTTCCTGATAAACATTATATTATAAAGATATGATATGAAATCAAATCTAAAAACAGAGGAGAGAGAGAAAATAAAAGATATATACGCTATTTTATAAAATCTCAGCCCAAATCATTTGTAATATAAAAGGTTTTACAGCAGAAACATAATAAGTTTGAAAAACATTTCAAACTAAAATTATGCGTATATATACAAATGTACAACATCTGTAGAAATCCAAAATATCAAAAATGAAAACTGGAGATCTACCTCTGACGTAAGCTCTGGAAGCACTGATCAGCTCTGTGGTCCAATGACAGGCAGCTACCTACGATCTGCACAATCATTTAAACAACAACGAGGTGAGTATAAACAATACTCAGTAAGTATTCTTAGCTCTATAACGTAAATGATGTTCAGGGGAAAGCATAAATTAGCACGAGGACGTGTCTATCTATCTTGTCCCTAGGCATCCCCGAATGCCCAACAAATAGTTTCACACAGATACCAAATAGCACACAATGTATCAACCACATAGGTTTACATCTTAATTTAGCACACAACATTTACAATAATCTAGCATACAGCCCAATACGATCACACAGCAAATACAAACCACACAGGTTCAACAGTAACAATCCGAAATCATACATATATAAATGTAATGTATGAAATGAAATGAAATGTAATTTCACACAGAATGCCCCGGGTTTTTTCCACCATCGAACACAGTAGTGGAAATCCTCTATCATACACAACAGAGGTATGGCATATAGCCTAAGCACACAGCTCTGAGCAAAGCTCGTAAATATGGACCACATCACACAGTAGTCTAGGATAACACACAGCAATCCTTTATCCACACAGAAATCATATTTCTTGCCACACAGGCTAGTGTCACACAGATATGCAAATGTATGAACGTAATCAATATGAATATCATTCATATTCGCACATAGCATTTGAATGACATTTGTTTCGCACACAGCACAATATATAGCATAGCACACAGCAGAACACACATCACAATATTCATTTCAGCTCACACTGAGCAAATCACACAATACCACACAAGTATTCAATCAATCTCCAATTCAATCATACCACACCGGTAAACAATCCATTATCATAACTTTAACAAAAACATCTCATTCATTGTGGTTCAACTAAGAACCTAACAACTCAGCATAGCATTATAGGCCAACTATCTTAACTTTGCTTAATCAACGTAATTCCAATAATTACGATTCAATTTAGTAAGCGTAAGAACACTTACCTCGAAATCAAGCTAAAATCAACAATCTAAACCCCGGAGCACAATCCTCCCAACAGTCGTACAGATCCTCTTGTACGAAAATAATCATTCATACATTGATTTCAGCTTAATTCCATTCAATATATAAGAATTCAACAAGAATTCCAGTTCAATATCAACCATTTGTAAACCTAACATAAACCTTAGGTTTATATCCCTTTTCCATCAATTTCTCCACACAAACTCATCCTAACATATATCTACTATCAATTTCCATCTTCTCAACATTAATATCAGCAATTTTTATCAATTTCCAGCAACTAACATATCCATTTTATCCAGCATAACCCACCTTAAACCTTAAATTGACCATATATCAATCTTCCTACCATCTTACCTTATTGATTTTCTTGCAAGAAATCAACTCCTCTCCTTCAAAAATCACTTCCTTGCTGATTTCTCAAACTTCTTAACTGTGCTCTAATGTTTCTCTGCAAAAGGTTTGGTTTGGAAATGTAAAAGTGAACCTTTGCCGCTTATCGATCGAAACTTAGATTTTTTTTTCCAGAAAACAGCACACCACGCATGGTGGAAGTGTAGTATGCGTTGTGGTAGCGACCACGAGTACTTTTTTGTCCATTGCGCGTACTTCCTAATTCAGATTTCTCCGATTTTCTTCGAGCGTTTCGTGTCAACCTTCGATCAACCTTTCATACACCATTATATATTAATGTTTAAACATGTATTTATCATCATTTAATGATAAAAAAATATCCAGAATGTTACAATTCTCCTCCTCTTAGAAAATTTTATCACCGAAATTTCAAATCAAGGAACTTAGAAGCAAAACCAAGTCGCAACATTCTATATCGAAATCTGAAATCAAAACGTACCTCACTGCTCCTAAGTAGAATCATGAAACAGATATGGATACTGTCGTCTCATATCTGAGTCCACCTCCCAAGTCGCTTCTTTTGGTAATTGAAAGTTCCACTTCACCAAAACTATCAGAATCTTGCAATTTCGTAAACGTCTCAGATGTCGATCTAATATCTGAACAGGCTCCTCCTCGAATGTCAACTCGTCAAATACCTCTATCTCTGGAGTGCTCGACACGTGATTAGGATCTGATCGGTACCGTCTCAACATAGAAACATGGAATACGTCGTGTAATCGGGACAACTGCTCATAACCTCAGTCTGTAAGCTATTGGTACCACTCTCTCGATAATCTCGTACGGTCCGATATACCTAGGACTCAACTTACCCCGTCTGCCAAATCTAATCACCTATCCAGGGTGAAACTCGCAAGAAAACTCGATGATGTCGGTCGTAGTAGCTTTTTTGACGATCCTGAGCTTCTCGCATACATCTTTTCACAACATTCACTTTATCTAGGGTTTGTTGAACCAACTCTGGTCCCTCAATCTGTCGCAAACCCTCAACATCCCAGTAAAATGGACTACGACACCGTCTCCCGTATAAAGCCTCGTAAGGTGTCATCCCAATACTAGAATGATAACTGTTATTGTATGCAAACTCGACTAAAGGTAAGTGATCATCCCAACTACCACCAAACTCTAGAATACATGCTCGCAACATATCCTCAACTGTCTGAATCATCCTCTCTGACTGACCATCAGACTGTGGATGGAAAGCCGTACTAAACCTCAAATGAGTACCAATCGCATCCTGGAGACTCTGCCAGAATCGCGACGTAAACCTAGGATCACGATCAGACACAAGTAAATGAATCAGGTTATCTGAGAAAGGAATAAGCAAAGAATAAAGAATACAAATATAGCAGTCAGAATTGAATAAGAATAAGTGTATTAACATAGACTTTAATTCACAGAGTTAGCATTATTATAAAATGATGATTAATCATAAATGATTACTCATTGAGCCCGTAACTCACCAACTATAATTATATATTTTGTTTCAAGAACAGGTAATAAAGAAAGATTACTAAAGAACTGTCACTCCTAGAAATTCCTCTCTCTACTTCCAGATTTCTATATACTATTATAGATATGTACAGACTAACATTTTGTATAATATTGTGTGATATGATCATATGATTGTATGATATGATGATATGATTACTATATTCATATGTGAACTATTCTAGGTTGATATCCAGTTGATATAAAGCGATACTGTAGATGCATACAAACCATGGCTGAAAAACATGAGTATTGTATTGTAGATGAACATGAGAGTGGCAATATAATACAGAGTCGTCCCCATGAGACGTATTACAATAACACTAGCTATGTTCTATATCGAATTTTAGGCTGGGCTGTATATTTTTATATACATATCCTAAAATAATTTTAAATTATCCACAGATTAAATTATCAATTGAACAGTAATA
Organism: Breynia disticha f. nivosa; assembly: GCA_948193385.1. Classification (NCBI taxonomy): domain Eukaryota; kingdom Viridiplantae; phylum Streptophyta; class Magnoliopsida; order Malpighiales; family Phyllanthaceae; genus Breynia; species Breynia disticha. Next base: position 7,366 of record CANYCX010313880.1, read on the forward strand.
ACAAGATTAAATAGATAATAAGTTTAGGATGTTTTAACCAAATAATTTATCTAGAATAAAATAACAAATTAAGAAATTTGAATCTAGAATACTAAAAAAGTAATAAATAGCAAATACCCATAATCATAATCATATAATACTGAACTTAGAATTCAATGAATTAATTAAAACAAAAATTCAAATTAAACCTATAGTAATTTTGTTATGATACAACTAATAGAAATTAAGATTACATAAATCAAATCCATAGAATATGATAGAACACTTGTGCAAATATTGATGGCAAATCGAATAACAAATTTTATTAGAAGCACACATGATTCTATGATTTAAAAAGATTGAATATCCTTATATATGAGTCTTTTAATTGATCCCACATCACTCTAATCTCTCTAAAAAAAAGATGAGTTTTCTTTATACGGTGAAAGAACGTTGTGTATATTCTAGTGTGTTCAATTAAAGGTCATAACTTTATATATATAGTAATAATATTATGTATAATTTCATTTATGCCCATAATAAATATAGATTATACTTTTAGTGCTTCTAAACATTTTATTTTGAACTCACGCTTTAATAAAATGATTGAGTCCATAATAACTAGTTAGGACTTTATTTTGGGTATATTATACTTTAATATATTAATGAATTCATGATTAAAAAAATTGGTAATGCACGTATGTCAACGTGCCTTAATAGCCACAATCATGTCTAATACATATTTCAAGTTCAAAAATCTAACAACGTAATTTTAAAATGTAAGAAAGTTTTCACCCTATTATATATATTATTATTCAGATATATGTAATTTTTTCCCAGAAGAACAAGATTTTGATTTCAAATAATTAACTCTTAACTTAGGCCTAGACTTAGACTTGAAAATAAAATACAAATCACATTGAAAAAAAAAACATTAAGGAAATTATGTGTAGAGAACTTGTCAGAAAATTATGCAATAAAAGTATAATGCAGAAACAAGAGAACACACAAGAATTTATGTGGTTCAGTCCATGTAACCTACGTCCACGGGCAGAGAACAAGTTATTCTATCATTAATCACCAAAAGGTTCTAAGAAAAAAAACAAGCCAATGTATATAGGTCTCAAACAAACCCTATTTTAGACCTAGTATAACTGTACTACCCAAATAGAGTATTTAACCAAATCTATACTACCCAAATAGTGTAACCAAACCTATACTGCTCATGACTCCAAATCTCTTCAAGAAATCAATCCAACCTAACAATTTTCCCTTGTTGAGTTGATTTCTTCTCAACACTGTAACTAGAATAACTTTCTACCATATCCAAGTTTTGCCACACAGAAGCCAACCCAAGTCAGACTTGCCAAGGACACCACCAGCTATTTCATGTGTAATCACTAACACAAATTTTGTGTCATTGCTTATCAACAACTACTCACAATGGATCTCCTTGATTGATCTTTTCTTGTTCCAAAACCTCCATCACAAACTCTATCCGCTTCCTACAGAACTCACAATAAGCTTTCAAACATTAGCTACACAAACCTACCAATCATGGTGTAAGTACGATTTTTTGCACTTTATCCTTCAATATCACTACAAGACCTCTAAACATCCTAATAACTCTAGAAACACCCAAGAAAATAAACAACATTCTTTGCCAAAGCACCCACAAAAATCAAATTTCTTTGTTCTTTTCCATTTTCACCCATGAGCGCAATCGTTCTATACATGTTCCACCTCTTTGTAGTAATAATTGATCAAACAATATCTTTTTTCTTCTTCTTTCTTCTGTCATTGTGAACCCATAATCCGGAGGTTCCATTATCTCCTCTGAAATTGAAATCATGTAAATTTCATAGATAACACATCCGTAGTATCACTTATAAAAATTTCCTACACCATTAACGATAGTATCCACAAATTATAAAAATTGCCCTTACCCTTCATAATAGTATCCATGAATTCTTATAAGACCCAGATAGAGAATCCAACAAAAAATAATGTCTAATCCTTATTATCAAGTATAACCTCAATACCTTCAAACCTAATATATTCCTATTAAATTTACCAAGATGTTCTCTCACTTGCATGCCTTCGGTCATCCTTAAGGTATGCAGTCACCTTTTTTGATAAAGCTTGTACACCAAGGATCTCCTTTGATGCTTACTCTTCAGTCTCTGCTACAATATCTCTATCAGCTACCTCCCTCAAGACTTTATCTAGCAGACTGCATAGAATGACATCATCTCTATCACGACTTTTTCCATCGTCGTCAATTCCACTGATAATTTCTCTTCACCTTCTATCGCCTCCCACCGAACATGCTTCATTATGGCTCTGATACCACTTGTCAAGAAATTACACGATAGAAGTATAATGCAAAAACAAGAGAACACATAGAAATTTACGTGGTTCGGTCCATGTAACCTACATCCACGAGCAAACAACACATTATTCTATCATCAGTTACCAAAAGGTAGAAGCCACAAAGACTTACAAGAGAAAATGTACAAGCCATTATATATAGGTCCTATTTTAGAACTAGTATAAATGTAATGCCCACCAAATTTATACTACCTAATAGAGTAACCAAACCTATAGTTCTATTGATTTCAAATCTCTTCAAAAAATCAATCCAATCTAATAGAATTTTTTAAAATTTTATTTTATGAAAATGCACTATATTTAATTTATCTTCAAACAAAACATGTTATTCACTTTAAATATTGTAGTTATATGATTTTTAATTAATAATTTTATAAATGTACCCTTTATTATTATTTAATAAATTAAAATGTAAAAAACCAAAGAAGGCAATGAACATCTCTCAATTTGGGTTTCTCAATCTCACATAAATAGTATCTCTTTCAAACTTTTAAACAAATGAAAAAGATTTTCTCACACCCCCAAACACGCTTTAAAAACAAGAAAAACTTTCTAAATTCCCAAACACTTTCATTGATTTAGGTTTCACACCTAATTCTTTTAGGTTTCAAACCTCTTGTGTCTCTCACACTTATCCAGTTTGAATTTTCAAACAAGTTTCATTAAGAGTTTGCCAAAGTTTTAATTCGACACAATGTTTAGCGTAGAATCAAAGATTAAAAAAGGAAAAAAGAATTTATAGTAAGACAATACAAGAGAGGATTTTTATGTATATCAACCAACAAAGAAAACAAGCAAGCCAAAAGAGATTTCTTTAAATTAGTTGTTGATACTTTGTAAATTTTTTTGAAATGTATCCATGTTAATTTGAATCAAGGTTTAAAATGATTTTTTTAGTATTAATTTTGTAATGATTTTTGTGTGATTAAAACATATTTGTGTCATTCTTATCGTACAATGTGGATGCGTTTTTTAAATGTATGCACTTTTTATTGTTTACAAAGATCGCAGTGCATTCATTATGACTTTTTTTAGTATTAAGCTGTTGACAAGATGGAGTTTATGGGTGCTAATTTTGACATTGAACCTTATCATGAGAGAACAACTTTTGTTTAAGTGTGGATGAATGAAGCAAGAAGTAAACTATAAAAATGACAATGAGTTGTTTCACGCACGTGTTACCTACATGACATTTTTTAACTTTTTCAAAGTGATGTAATGTTTCACATATGGTGATCATTATTTTTTTTTGTATTTTTCAATGTTGTTATGAATTTTGTAATCTATTGTAAACAATGTGAAAATCTCTTTTGTTAATGATTTACATCTTTATTTGATGTTTTTCTTTAATGTTTTTCATCAATACATGATAATAAATATAAACACTTAAATGTGAACTTTCTTTATGTACAATTTCTAAAAATATAAAAATACACATGAATTGAGAATAATTTTATTTATAATTAATAATTGAATATTTTATGTAAAACAATTGGACACTTATTAATTTTATATATTTTGTTACATATAAACATAAATACAATCTTTACAATATGAATTTTGTAAAATATAAATTTTTTTAAGTTTTATCATATTTACATATGTAAATAACTGCTTTTAATGATTTGAATGGCGTGATGACATGGTTAAGAAGTATCCCCAAAAAAATTTATCAAATTAAGATAAACTAAATGTCAATAACAAACATATTTGTACATTTTTTCTACATAATGTTTTGTAGTTGACATTGTAGGGCAACAAAATTTAGGTTGCTTTGTATATCTTATAATTGTGATCATCATCTTACATTCTTTCATATCAAGGACCAATATTTGTTCTATTTTCTCTTTCTACATTTGATGTAAGACAAACAAATTAGTATATATTATAAAGATAAGTTTACATACGTTCACATAAAAATAAATGTAATAATTTTAGAGTTGGTTTCTACGATGCAAATCAACTTATTAAGGTTCACATATGTTCACAAGTTACAATGTGTACATGTTAGTTCGCATGAGAAAATAAATCCAAATTTTTGTTTTCATTAATAATTAGTTTATGTAAAAGTCCTCATAAGTATACAAGTTTAAAAAAATTACTTTGTATTTAAATTTATAAAGTCTTTCAACCTTATTAATAATAGTGTGAACAACTGTCTACTACTCAAAATATAGTAATGTTACAAATGTTAGAGTTGATATCTACAATGTAAATGAGAAGAATTAAGAAAATGGCCTATTTTTCCCAAAATCTATGAAAATACTCATCACCATGTTCATTTATGTTCATATGCCTGAATGTCATGTTTTTTATGTGAATATACCTTATTCCAACTTGAATTATAGGTAAAAAATTCTGAACTGAAACCACCGAACTGGCTTGGAACTGTTCCTACAAGAAACAACGGTTTGACAGTCCAGCCCGGACTAGACTGGAACCATCCAGAATCGATATACATAGTTCCAGTTCAGGTTCCACCATTTGGAGAACCGTGAACTAATGGTTCAACCGCTAGTCCTAAACCAATGGTTAAACGGTTCAAGTATCCATCGGAACCACCTGTTCCAACGACTATAAGTCGTTGACCATTGGAGGCTTTAATTCCAATTTATGGCTGATTTTTTTTTCTTTTTTCTGTTTTTTATTCTATGAATACCTCTCTCATTTTCTCTTCTTTTTACTCATTTCTTATTCACAATTCTCTCCTAATTCTCTCTCAAAATCATTCTCTCACACTCACGATCAAAATTTTATATTTTCAAAATTATTATTATTAGCTTACTCATTTCAAAATTATTTTTATTTTAGAAAATATCTAGTGAGCAAAATATTTTTGATGGAAGCGATAGTGAGAAAAAATTTTCTTCCACCTAAAAAAATGAACACGAGGGGGAGAAAGAACTATTTCTAGAGCCCCTAATTTTGATATTTTTAAATGTCATTTTTGAAAAGAGCGTAAAAGAAATTATCATAACTTATTTTGTGTTTTCAGTAATTATTATAGTAAGGAATATGCATTCCAACATCGAGGAGGCTGTGGGATGTTCACTAGGCTTTTTAAAGAATTTTTATCCCGATAAAGTTGGCATGGATGTGGGATAAACACAAATTAGTGGTTTTTCATCTTCCTTCCTCTCAACCTCTTTTATTTTGTTATGATCATGATAATTATTTGGTTTGTTTTGCGAAAATAATTAGTGTTGATCATTTAACATTTAATTTTTACTAAAAATAGGTTTTAAAAAAATAGATGAAAAATGTGTACAGTTCATGTTTAAACCTTTTTTAGATATCAAGTTAAAAACAATGTAGAAAAACTTTTAAATCAAATGATATAAATGTATCTATTTGTAGTGATATTTAGAGTAATCATTTTAGAATTTATTTATACATGAGTATTACTTGTCATTATGTTGATGAAAATTTTATTTTGTAAAAACAACTTTCAACTTATAGAAGTTTTGACGAGTTGCATAATGCTTCTAATAGTGCTATCATAATTAATAATATTTTAGAAGAATATAGATTAGTTAATAGATTTTTTCCTATTTCATTTGAAAATGCATCGGATAATAACGCATAAATAAATTAACATGTCGTCCTTATTTTGGTGGTATATTTTTCATGTTATATGCGTTTTTCATATTTTAAATTTATGTGTTCAAGATGATTTAGAAGAAATAAAATATTTTTTCTCTAATAAAAGATGTTCCACCAAAATTTTTACCAAAAGATGTAAGTCATATATGAAATTCAATTTATAATTTACTATGTCAATCTAGTTAATGTAAACGTGCTTTATGTTCTTTCGCTTCACAATATGTGCCTTCTAATCGTCTTTTACTATTTACTTATAATTTTTGTAAAAAATTATATATATTTTTACAAGTTTTTATTGATGTTACTTATCTTTTTAGCATGTATATGGACCAATATCATATGGTTTTTTAGAATAAGCTTTAAATGTAGCTAGTGCAGTTAATGAAAGTGAAAGAGATGAAATTAAAGTATCTTCAAATGAAAGAAAAATAGTTAAATTATTTTAAGATTTTTCCTAATACTTAGCTTGTTGCATTTATTTTTTACCTTAGGTTCACTAATAAATTTGAAATGTTAAATGATATTTTAGCTTATTATTATTATTATTATTTGTTACATTTAGACAATGATGATACTATTAATAAATTATGAATTATTAATTTTGTTTAATGTTTGTTTAGCAAAGCTTGAAAAGCTTGTGAACATGCCTGTTAACTCGCAAACTTTAAATAAGTTTGTTCATAAACAAAATTTTGGACTAGATACAAAATTCAGCTCGAGCTCGAACTCGTACAACTTTAAACAAGCCAACTCGAATATTCAAAAACTCAGCTCAACTTGGCTCGATTAGAGCCTTAAATAGAGTTAAAAATTTAATTAATGATTTGTTAATTCATTTTGGTCGTATTTTTCCTATTGAGGATTCATCCTCCTAACTCTATCTAACCCATTAACACAACCAATTAGATTAAGATTGGAGTCGCAATTCATTGCAGGTAGGTGGAAGAAATCTGGACTACCATTTATAGCTACTCAACTAAACTTAATGTTTATCCAACAACTTCTTTTGAGGTTAGTGATATTTTTTAATTTTAAATTGATGAAAACAATATCATGTCACTTTTCCTACTCTTGAAAATGTGACTTTACAAATGCTTGTCGTTTCAGCCTCAACTGTAGCATTTGAACAACTCTTTACCAAGGGTGGGAACATTTAGAAAAAAATAGATAAAAAGAATGAAGGCATCTTCATTGGATGCATAAGTATGTATTAATAATTGGTCTCGAACAATCGATCATACACAAGAACTTCTAAGTCTACATTTATCTTCAACAAATATTGAGGAGACTAAGGCCACCACTGTTTCTACACCTCCTAGTCTCACTACCGAATTAGAATAGTTTGAGCTTTGTTTATTTTTCTATTTGAAATATTTATTTTACTTGAATTTTTTAATTTTTTATATTTATTTAGTTTAATTTTTTTATATCTAACCACGGTATTTATCCACCATAAGTGAGGCCAAATGAATAAAATATCAAGGTACCATCATCTTTTTTTTATTAAATCACTTTAGCAATATAACTGTATTTATCTTATCTTTTTTTTCTTAAATTACTTCAACAAAATATAACTTGTATTTATTATATTTTTTCTTTGAGAACCAACAATTGACATAAATAATATTTAGAAAACAAATCGAACCGGAAGTGAACTAGGTCAAAATCAAACCAAACTGCCCATTCCAGAATTGCAACTGTAAACCTCTAGTTTCAAATCGGAAACGGCAGTTCCAAAACTTTTAACATTTCTAGTTGAAATGTGCAAAATATATACCCTACTAATTATATGTTCTCTCTCTCTCTCATTTAATAATGTCACATGCATGATAATTAATTGCATGTGATTATCTCTCTTTTATAGTTAATTAGTCTCTTCTTTTCTAATTAATTCACTAGTTATGAATTTATTTTTTCCATCATTAAAATATTCTCTCACTAAAATTGAAACGTCCTAAACTTTTTCCGTAACTTAATCCTTATTTACAGATAATTAATCATGTTTAATCTTGTATAATTTCAAACTTTTATAGTCATATATGCATATATATGCATAATTGATAACTGGTAACACTCAAACTATATTGTAGGATAAAACATATTCAAGTACAGAAAAATAGAAGCTCAGCACAAGCTAGCAGTGTAGGAGCACGGCCTGTGTTGACCATCGTGCTAACTGGAAATTGCATAAGCACAACTCATTCTGATCAACACCTCATGGGCACGACCTCATGTTGGTCAGTCAAGTTCCCAGATCATTCAACACGTCCATCGTGTTAGTTAGGCACGGCCCGTGTTGAATATATGTAACTCAATATCAGCCTGCAATCAATCTATTTTCATCCTCTGATACTAATACAATTATCATTCCATACTAAGTAGTCAATTTAGCTTTCATTCACCAACAAACAAACTTCATATATAAAGCATAAATATACACATCAGAATTAACATCCATCTATCTATCAACTCATATAACATATCATCCAACTAACATCAAAACATATCATCAAGAAACTAATACTAGATATATCAACATGTCATATAAACAGGAAAAATGTGACTGATCAAACTCTTATTGGCATTGGCAGAAGAGAGAATGGATTGGACAATAGCTATCTAACCTGATTGCTAGAACAAACCAGCTCTAATACAGACGTCGATCTCAATATGTACTTGTACCTGAAACAAGCATCATAGTTGCATGAGTTGCGGGCTCAGTAAATAATCTTTAATTCATTTTACCATAGATATGATCCATTCATATATCATTTATAATCAATCAATTCATAGAATCAAGTATGAATACTATCTCTCTATAATTCTTTTCTCTTTTACTTGTTTTCTTTTTTAGTCCTTTATTTGGACGTTCACATTCATAATCAATACTAACTTCCATCTCCCTATTAGTTTTTAAAACATTTTTCCACCTCCTTTTCATGTGGACCTAACTTTTGTCTCCCTACTTCTGTCTCTGAATGATAGATCCTTTATCACCTCTCCATTATCTTTCCAAACCATATCACATATCATCATTTCACATATCATTTCTCATATCAAAACTAACATCATTCACGTAGCTTTTTTGCATTTCTTTGCTAATTTTGCGTACCTTTTTTCATTTGAATCATATCTATGATTCTATCTTTTCATAATCATTTCACAGTTCACATATATCATCATATGTCATTTTTCAATCATATTGGTACACACGTATAACATCATTTTCGTTTCATGTTCGTATGAATCAAACTTATACACATGTCATATCATATTCGCATACCATACGCATTCGTAAACATATATAATCCTTCTTGTGCATATTGTCAATCGTAATTCATTTGCAATATATTTATAGCCATTCATTTTCATATTTTAATTTAACCAGATAATGAGTAGATTACTCACCTCCTAACTGAAGTACTCTGATCGATACGAGCCTGACTCTGTCCTTATTTAACCTGTCATCCTACAAAATAATTCACACACTTCCAATGACAATTAATTCTACTATATATACATATTCATGCTCCTAATCTTATCCTTATCAATTCTAACAATTTCTAACTTAGGTTCTTCCATAAATTATACGTACATTAAGAATTACAAAGGATTACCTTTGCAGTTTTGAGGGTATCGACTCAGATATCGATATCCAACTGACTCCTAAGATTCGTTTCGTTGTTTTTACAAATGAATTCCACCTCAACTCCACTTTCTCTCTCTAAAACTCTATCGGCTCACTCTCTCTCAGTCTCTCTCAACTTTCTCTCTCTTAATTGACAAAATGAAGCTTCAGTTTGGTTAAAAATTATTTAGTTGATAAGCACAGTCGTGTCGACCTCAAAACGCCCAGTGCTAGTGCCCACATGCTAGCTCATGCTCTGATTTCCAACTTTTTTGCATGATTCACACCTCAGCATGACCCACTCATTGATCAGCACAACTCGTGCTCTTCAGCACGTCCATCGTGATTTTAAGGACTCCCATCGTGTTGTTTCTAGAAAACTTGGTCGGGCTCTCCCTTAAAGAAGTCATGCTCATCAGTTTTCCAGTGAGCACAGTCTCCTACCACCAGTACGCCCCTCGTGTTGCACGCTGTAACTTAACATTTTTTTGTAGTTTTCTGCATAATTACTTTTCTATTTTCTGCAATACTGTCCTATGTTATAGTTTAACATTTCTTAAGATATATTATGTTCATTTAACATTACTTTCATTAATCATTTACTAATTATGGGGATTTAGGATACAAATTTTACAATTCTTCGCCCTTAACGAATTTCATCCTCAAAATTTTCTATCTTAGTTATATTATCCTTTTACTAGTTACTTCTATATACATACATCTATATGCTTAATTAACATGTAATACAATAACACAACTTAACATTTACCTATAAACAAATGAGGATAGTCTCTTCTCATCCTATCATCGGTTTCCTAAGTCGCTTTTTTCATATTATGATGTTTTCAAAGAACTTTAACCATTGGAATCTCTTTGGTTCTTAGCTGTTTAACTTTATGATCCACTATTTGTATAGGTTCTTTGGAGTAGGTTAGATTTTTTATTATATGTACTTCAAACTCAGGTATGACGTGTGTAGGATCAGATTTATACCTTCTGAGCATACTTACATGGAACACCTTATGTATCTGTGCCAACTCTGCAGGTAAGGCTAATCTGTAAGCTAATGGACCAATCCGCTCTAACACTTCATAAGGTTCAATGTATTTGGGGCTTAACTTTCCTATATTACTAAATCACATTATTCCTTTCCAGGGAAAAACTATCTAAAATACCTTATCCTCAATTTCGTATTCCATTTCTCTTCTATGCTGATCATAGTAACTTTTTTGTCTATCCTGTGTAACTTTTAACTTACTCTTGATCAGCTCTACCTTTTCCATTGTTTCATGTACGACTTCAGGTCCTTCAACTACTTTTGCCCCTTCTCTATCCCATAATATTGAACTTCTACATTTTTGTCCATATAGATCTTCATACAGTGTCATACCAATGCTACTATGAAATTGATTATTGCACACAAATTCTATCAAAGGTATGTCCTTATCTGAAGAACTCTGGAACTCTAGAACATAAGATCTCAACATCTCCTCCAGAGTCTTTATAGTCCTCTCACTCTGCCATCAGTCTATGGATGAAAGGCAATACAAAAATGTAATTTGGTATCCAATGCACTCTATAGCGCCTACTAGAATTTGAAAGTAAACCTCAAATCTCTATCTGACACAATAGAAACTGGAATACCATGTAGTAGAACTATCTCTCGCATATACAGTTCTGTTAACTATTCTAAAGAGAGTCCAACTCTGATAGGTAAAAAGAGCGCATACTTAGTCAGCCTATCCACAATCACCCACGCGTCTTTACTCGATTGTATTTAGGGTAAACCTATCAAAAAATCCCTAGTTATCTGTTCCCACTTCCAGGTTGGTATAGATAATGGCTGAAGTTTTCCTACTGGCACTTAATGTTTACCTTTTACTTATTGACATACTAGACATCTAAATACAAACTCAGCCACATCCTTTCTCATATTTGACACCAATAATGTTGTTTCAGAGTATTATACATCTTCGTCATTCCTGGATTGATAGCGTAAGGAGCATTATGTGTTTAATCCAATATTGTTTGTCTTATATTCTCAACCTTTGGTACACATACTTAGTTGCCTAACATCAACAACTCATCAACCAACTGAAACAGAGTCTCAAATCCCTGATCAATATGTTTAACTATTCTAACACACTCTTCATTTTACTTTTGTGTTGTTTGTATCTTTCTTAATGATATTGGTTTAACCATTAATTGTGCAATTAACACTTCTGATTCCTTTGACTCCAACTTCACATTCAAGGTTTGTAAAGCTATCAAATCAGTCATACGTGCTAACTGCAAACTAGATATAGCAACACTTGATTTCTTACTGAGTGCATCAACAACCATATTTGCTTTTTTGGCATGATATTCAATTGTGCAATCATAGTCTTTCAACAAATCTAACCACCTTCATTGTCTTATATTCAATTCTTTCTGAGTATTAAGTATTTCATACTTTTATGGTCAGTAAAAATCTGAAATTCTTCCCATAAAGATAATGTCTCCAGATTTTTAAAGAAAATACAACTTCTGCAAGCTCTAAGTCATGTACTAGATAATTCATCTCGTGTGGTCTAAGTTGTCTAGAGGTATATGCTAGCACTTTCTCGTTTTGCATTAAAACACATCCAAGTCCCTTCATTGTCTTAGATTCAACAAATCATAGTCTTTCAACAAATCTAACCACCTTCTTTGTCTTATATTCAATTATTTTTGAGTCATTAAGTATTTCACATTTTTATGGTCAGTAAAGATCTGAAATTCTTGCCATAACGATAATGTCTCCAAATTTTTAAAACAAATACAACTTTTGCAAGCTCTAAGTCATGTACTGGATAATTCATCCCGTGTGGTCTAAGTTGTCTAGAGGTATATGCTAGCACTTTCTCGTTTTGCATTAAAACACATCCATGTCCCTGACAATATGTGTCACTATAAATAACAAATCCTCCTATAATAAAAGGAATCAAAAGCACTAGAGCAGTGATTAATCTATGTTTCAACTCATTAAAACTTTGCTGACATTGGTCATTCCACTGAATGATACATTCTTTCACAGGAATCGTGTCAGTAGAGCTACTATAATTGAGAACCCCTATACAAATATACTATAGTATCTTGCCATACCTAGGAAACTACGTACCTCTATAATTGTCTTAGGTGGTTCCCAATTCAATAATGCTTCAATATTTTTTGGATCTACATATATTCCTTATCTAAATATCATGTGTCCTAAGAAAACTACATGATCCAACCAAAACTCACAATTGCTAAGTTTTGCATATAGTTGTTTCTCCCATAAGATTTTCAATACTATTTGCAAATGTTCATTATGTTCATTGGTAGTCCGCGAATAAATCAGTATATCATCTATGAAGGCAATCACAAACTGATCGAGGAAATATTGGAATATATTGTTCATCAGTGCCATAAATGTTGTCAGAGCATTAGTCAAACCAAATGGAATAACTAAAAACTTGTAATGACCATACCGGGTTTTAAAAGCAGTCTTCGGAGTATCTTCCTGTGCTATTTTTAATTGGTGATACTGTTAGTATAAGCCCTAGCCCAATACATTGTTTATAACTTTTATTATTGAGTAATAAAATTATGAGGCATTATTTTATCATAACATGTACTGACCTGTGGTATGTGTTTGATAAAATATCCAAGAATGTTAATTAAGCGCTTAAAGTATCAAAGTTGAGGACCCTGATAGTAGAACCTGGAAGTTTTGAGATTAACATTCTAAATGTCCCTAGTCACTTGTTTCTATAGGAATATAAATGAATTAAGACTAGTATGTACTTTGTAGATGATCGTGTTCTACGGGTCATAGATATTTGGGATATCTAGCAAAGCGCATAAGTATAATGTGGAGCATTATACTTGGAGAGCATTCACCATTTGCAATGTCAAATGTTATCCTTAGATTGGAAATCATTGTGTCTCTTGTTGTGATTTTTAGTTTACTTTGACATGCGCCTAACGTGGCCTAAAAGGTTGACAAGTATGGGTATGATTGGGTATGCTACGAATCATAATTGAGAGTAGGAGTTAAGTGAAGGGATTGACCCTCTCAATGAGAGATGATATCACTGGCCGCTTGATAGACAAGATTAGGAAGAGTGTGGCCGCACCCAAATGAAATGATTAAGTCATTTATTCGAACTTATCAATTTTGTCATAGAGAGCACGAAAAGTGATTTAGCATTAAATAAGGGTGTTAGCGACATGCGTTATGCTAAATCAAGATATCTAGATCAAGGGATTTATTTGAGTTGTAGTAGGACTATTGACACCGCTCGTCATCTATTTAATTTAGGATGATCATAGTGTCTTACTAGAGACCGCCTATGATTTATGAGTTATTAAACTCATTACCTTTATTAAATAGTCCTACAGATCGCACGCGGATAGCGAAAACCTAAAAGGGTAATTTCGGTATTTCACC
>CANYCX010313934.1:0-13734 GCA_948193385.1 Breynia disticha f. nivosa
GACATCCCTATATCTTATACGTACATATTTACCATCTATAATAAACATTATTCCACTCAAGTTTAGACATCTTCTAACCTCCATTACACGAATTAACTATCTCTCTATCCCCTATTATTTCAGATAAAATTTGGACGAATTTTCGGGGCGTTACATTGAGAGTTATCCCAACAAAAAGTCGGATGAACTTAGGACATGTTCAATCCGATTGTTGTTAAGCTACAATGGTTGAGGCCATGTATGAAAAATAAGGGAATGGAATTTGGTATGATTAATTAGGACGTTTCGTGTGAGGTGTCTAAAGAATTAAACTTTAAAATTTTGCGGACAAAATTTCTTAAAGGTGAGAGTTGTAACGTGCTAAAAAATGTAACTACATATTTGGAAAAATGTCTCCAGGCAATGGTGAATGGCCTAGGAAACAGTCTGCCTAGACTTTTGCCCACACCGTTTCAGATACATATCTAATAACGCGCTGATAGAAACGTAAAACGGGTAGGCAAATGATTTGGGTAAATCGTTTGGAAACCTTTTTCGACTTGTCGGATTTTAAAAACCAACCCACTTGAAACATTTAAGAAAGAAAAACAAAAACCCTAAATTATCCAACCAAGATTCATCTTCTTCCACCATAAAAGCCCTTCATTCTAGAACCACCAAATCTAACCTTAAAATCCTAGATCTAGTAGATCTTGACTTGAAGAAGAGACTACTTGGTGATTCTCTTCAGAAGAGCAAGGTAAGCTCTAACTTTATACTTGATTCTTGTGTGAATTTGAGCTTAGGATTAGGAAGATTGGTGGTCTTGGGTAAGTCGCTAGTGGAAGTAATGTGGGTGGATTGTACACTAAATAGCAGGAGTTAGAAAGATTTCGAATTTTTAGGGTTTTGGAAAAATTGGGTGTTTTGTTAATATTGAGTGGGAATACAAAATTGAACATGAAGTTATATTTAAGATGGAAAATATTGTAAAAATCTTGTAAGAAATTTTGTTCTGAATTCGGATCAAAGTTGAGTTGCGCGCCGACTTTGCGGGATTTGAAGTAAGTGCACCGAATCACACTACCTTGGTATGTCTTGCATCTATATGGTTAAGCATGTTCGGTTGTTTTTGCATGTATTGAATGTGTCCTAACAAATTTGTTGTGTGAGGAATGTGTGGGTTGTTCTTTGACCCATTTGAATGCAAAATTTGTGTTATAAATGTGCAATGAAAATGACATACTATGAATTGACAACAATGAGATGATGTTAAATGCAAGTGTGTTATATGTGCAAAATGTGTAGGGATTGAGTTAGGTTCTTTATGCGTGCATGAATTAAGTGGAAGGAATGTCGTGTTCCATAATTTGCAATTGTGTTAGATGTGACATGGGGTCTTTGATGATTCTGTGATGAATTATTGAATGTAATTGTGTGGCTAGTGAGAATGCTTTTTGTTGATTGTAGGGATCAATGATTTGTGTTCAATTATATTAAATTGTGATTTGTCGAATGGTCAATTAATTAACTACGATTAAAAGGAAATGATGATAGTAAAACAAATTGAGGGATTACTTGAAACAAAATGTGTGTTTGAGACTATTAGTGGAATTTTTGCATGGAAATGTGGCCTTGCAACATGTGATAGCGATGAGTGATATCTCCTTAAATGCATGTATGTGTGCTTGATGGTACAATATTCATCATGAATACGTTTGACATGTGATTTTTTTGATGGCATGGCATCATGAATGATGAGAATTTTATGGATTTGATTAGTGATGGATCATAATTGGTATTTTGCACGAACATTATGGAAAGGACGGTGCAGAAGCTCTATTCCTATGAATGGAAAAAAAGGGATTAGTCCAATGAAACGAAAAAATGTGAGAGCCCAGATTGTTGAAAAAGAAAAGGGGATTGACACAATGAAAATCAAGGAGCAACAGCTCCATCATTGTGAAAAGATAGATCTCTCAGATGAAAAGAAGGCAAGAGCCCATCTAGATTGAAAATGATGAGAGACCCGATGCATGTGTTGTGTGATAAATGCATCAGCATTCTATTTGCATTGAATGTGACAAAATGTAATTGTTTGCGTGAAAGTAATTGTCTTGTGGTGATTGAAAGCATGTTACTAGCATTGTGACCCCTAAATTCGACTACCACTTATTTTCGTATACATTTACCTCTCAAGTTGTACCCGGACTTAGAAATCAAAATGTTGAAATATCAAATTGAAAATAAAAGAGTTTAAAAGAAACTTCCCTTGATGCACATTCAATTTAAATATTCATATTTCATTTGCTTCAATAAGGCTACAAAAGGGTTTTAAAATGAGGAAATATCACAAAATACATACATACATGTGTATGTATATATATCATGTTTACAAAATCAATTAAATGTGGTTATACAAAAAAAGAAATTGATTAGACCTCATTCCAGATATAACCCATCAAAATGACTGTATGCACTCTGAATGTTCAATACAGGAGTATGACATATGTTTCAGTTACGCTTTAGTGCACGACCCACCTTGGTCCTTCGGTCCTTCTAGTAATAGTTGGAGTAAACATAACAGCTAACACACCTCTGCCGTATCCCCTTAAGCCCCTACCAATATGTCAGGCATAAAACGCGTGAGTCGTGAAAATCAATAAGCAACACTACTGACATGGACAACTTCCCATAACAAATTTACATTCACATAACTTTGTATGAGCTATACCATTTTAATAAACTTTACATTACTATGTTTAATCAATCAAATCATTACACGACATTCAAATAATTGCACTCATCCACTTCATAAGTCTTCATTCTTAACCATATAAGTTTTCAACAATTCATATGCATACACTTTAATAGAAAATTTCAAGTCACGTGATTGACTGGCATTAATCACGAATGAGGTTGCACCTAGGCAAAAAGGGACTCAATTTGAAAACAATTCATTCAAAATTTGGATAGATTGGTAGTCACGATCGTGACTTGATTTCAGCTAAAAATTGGCAGCCAAAATGAATCATGAATGTGACTCCAATTGGTCACAAACATCACTCATAAACTCTGCTAAATTATGGTCAGATTAACAGTCACAAACGTGACCAAAGTAGTCGTGAACATGACCTCTACTTGCAGCCAAATATGGTTAGTTTGATAGTCATGAACGTGATTGAGAATGACCATGAACGTGACTTATCATTTTTGAAGCAAAATGTGAACAGATTGCTAGTCACTAACGTGACTGAAGATAGTGACAAACGTCACTGGTGTTGATAACCAAAATTCTGGTCAGAATGGCAGTCATAAACGTGACTGAGAAGAGTCACAAATATGATTGAGGTTGGCAGCAAAGTTTTCGGTCTAGAATGACAGTCACGAACGTGACTGATAATAGTCATAAACGTGACTGGTTAGTAGCCTATCCACTTAGCATTCATACAGACCAAACTAAATACACAATCACCCTTTCACAAACTAGTCTTGACAACACAACACATTTTACTTTTAACCATTTAACAATCATGAACCATTTCACAACCAAGAATAAGTATATCAATGGCAATTTCCACGTATCCATACTACACATAATATGGAATCAATTAAAGCTATTCATCATCATATCATTCATCCTCTTTCAAAGACATCCATCATCATAAGCATATAACAAGCATACTCAACACAAACCACAAGATACTTAATCACTTTAATTTCACCCAATATCTTAAATGTATCCATAAACTCAATTTGATATGCATACATTGATAATTTGATCACATAACCATATTCCTTGCTTACACACAAAAGATTACATTATAATCAATATGATAAATGACAATGCATGCCATCTAGTGCATTCCCTAGTATGATCACCCATGATCCCAATTCAATTTCATTTGCACCTATGTGCCCGTAATATTGAAACAGGCCTCGACAGTCGGGAGTATCATTTATAGAATAAATTAGATCCATATAATTTGAACACTTATGCGCCCATACTTTTTTGCACGCTCGTACACACTTATACGTCCATAGCATTTTACCACTTGTGCCCCAATGTAGCATTTTATAGATACTACGTGTAATTTGTTCACGAAGAGTCATAACCACTCCTTTGTTTCATTTTAGTGATTTTAAACACTTGATCACTTATGAGCCCTTTATCTGATTTTATTTGCCCACCTATGAGCCCTAAATTCATGAATGTCATATGCATGTTTCATGAAAATAATCATACACCCATAAGTCAAACCATGCCATACTTAACAATCCAATTTAGGTTTTAACCATCGATCAACATCAATTAACAACAGAATCATCATTCATTCCAAACATCTGAAATATAGGCATAACAGCCATCATCCAAGGTGTCACCATAAAGCCATTTAATCCATACATAATATCATTTACACTTACGCAATATAATCATCCATCCATATACCCATTCATACAAGCACAATCCATATTCAACACATTTATTATCAAATTAAGCAACCAATTCACACTTAAGAATGTACAAATATATGGAATGTTGTGCTCATGTTATTTACCTCCAAAAGCACCTAGCAGCTCGATTGAGGACCTCCCTCACTGCTATTTGAATTTCCTATTATTGACATTATAAATTCACATCATTATTGTATTCATTTAATTACCTAAAAGTAATGATAATGTATATAATATGTATTTATTACATTAGTGTTATTACTCTCCCTTCTTTTTTCCTTACCCCTTTTATTAATTCTCTACCCCAACTACCACATTTAATTTCCTTTACAACTACCTCCATTAATGGTCTAGGCAAGGTTGTTTAGGTATATTTAAATGATCACTACTCTCCAGCACATTTCCATTATCCTTGTTCCAAATTTCCCTCTTTTAAAACCTAGTCAATTGCCTAATTGAGTCTAAATCTCACACACATCACAACACCCATCCAATTCAAAATTTTAAACACTTCCAATATACCCCAATTAAACTTACCCAAGTGACAGAAAGCAAGAAGAACCCTGTTTGCGCAAAATCACCTATTAAGTTCCCAAACTTGTCATTGTGTAAGGTCCCCTTTCTCTCAACGATTCTATGTTCCTAAACCATGATTTAATATAACAAATAATCAATAATGGGTAGTAGGTGTTTTAAGATTTCCAACAAGCCATCATTTGCCCGATTTGGACCTAGATTGAGTGAGTTATGGGTGTTGGAAATTAAGGTTTTGGAGGAAAACGGGATTCAAGGAGTGAGGGAAAACATTTACCTTGATTAAACTGACAATCGTTCCTTGGAACTCCCGTTGCTTCAAAATTTCATGAATTTGGCTGGTGGACTGGGATTTTTGGCTGTGGAGGAAAGAAAGAAGAGAGAGTAACATAAGAGTGGGTGAAGAAAGGAAGGAGGGAAAAAGGTTTTTTAGG
Organism: Breynia disticha f. nivosa; assembly: GCA_948193385.1. NCBI lineage: Eukaryota > Viridiplantae > Streptophyta > Magnoliopsida > Malpighiales > Phyllanthaceae > Breynia > Breynia disticha. Next base: position 5,403 of record CANYCX010313934.1, read on the forward strand.
GTATCATTTGGGCTTGGTCAACTATTCACTTCGTAACCTTCTTTTTAACTCGGCTCACACCTGTCTCGACATTTAAATTCTCGAAATCTATAATTTTCCAATCTTCCTAAACTTCCCATATCGAACCAATATCAACTCCACTCTCTTAGTTAATTACCTAAAATAAAATGCAAAAAATTTCCCCTCATTTTCGCTATTTAATTTATTTTTAATTTTAAATTAATAGGAATTTCGGGCCATTACAAGCATATCCTATGCTGATTGATAATTAGGTGCTTATGGTCTGATGTGTGTGGAATCAATAAAATGACGATGTGTTTATCTTTGCTTATAGTAATAAATGATTTTTGTGTTTAGAGCACAAAAAGGTAAGAGGTGTGATAGTTGGCATATGAATTCAAGTGGTATATGGTCCATACTAACTGATGAGTGTATGTGTATGGATACAATGAGTTCTTGGTTATGTGGTGAATATTATGAGTTGTATGATTGCCATGTAATGAAATAATGTGGTTGGAATATTATGTGGCCATATATGTGCGTTGTCCCTGTGAATAAAAAGAAATGCTTAACATTGACCAAATAAGAACGGTGATTAATGAAAATCTCGATTTAAGAATGAATGCCATTTGAATTGTCAAATGGTTTCATATGGATGTGACTTGATTTTCAGAGAGTTATGTGGAATTCTCATATTGATGAAGTGTTGCCTGATTTGCTATAATATGTGCTTACTAATGAGATTTGCGATTGGTATGAGCTTTGATTGTTATGGTTTATGTGAAGTTGATCTGAAAAGTGTGTGGGTAATTTTGTTGAGTATATATTTGGATATCTGTTAGTTGTTGTGAATGTTTGATTTTTTGACATGTTCTAAACTAATGGCCATAGAAAATAATCATAAACACATCATAAACACAACCAAGATTCTCACCAAAATCCAAGAAACACATAGATTTACTCATAGTTGATAACTATATGATAGAAAAATGTAAAATTTAAAAGAAAAACTTACTCAGTTGGTTCTTCTTTAATGGCCATGAGTTCTTTTGGTCAAGAACAGTTAACTGCCGCCTTGAAATACTTTGAGACGACCTTTGTCACACCAAGAAAGAAACCCAAATGTGATTCCTCTACAAAACTAATACACGGATTAGCAGAAATGTGTACTAGCACAAAGAGTAAGAACAATTCACCTTGTTTGTTAAGAATCAGATGAGATTTGGCAGAAGGAAAAACACCACGATGATCAAACCTATGACCAGCAACTTTTCCTCACTTCTCTCTTAAGAAAAACTCTAAAATTCTCTCTTGAATTTAGGTGAAACTCACTTTTTTTGAGAGTGTATGAGGAATGGCAACTCTTTTTTTTTAAATATGGTATTCTTGTTTTTACAAAGAAGTGTTTTAACACATTAAACTTCTTAACAATCCTAATGCCATTAGGACTTTGTTAAGTGTTTAATTAAAAAAAAATCTTTAAAAAACAACCTCAAAAAACGTGACTCTCATGTGGATAATTAACAAGAATTCTTCTTTTAATTTATCCCACATTAATCTTGTCTTAATTTAAGACAAACTTACTAAATTTTCTCTCCCTTATTGCTTAAATACTTTCCACTTAAGACATCATATTTAATAGATAATCTTTGTCTTAAAATCATGTAAGAAATATTATTTCTCATCCATATTGGGCCCAATTATGAAAATTCTCTCAAATGCCCGATCTAGCTTAATAGCTGGATTTTGACTTAAGGTGAAAAACCGAAATTACCCTTTTATGTTTTTTCCATGTGCAATTTGTAGGACTATTTAATAAAGGCAATGAGTTTAATAGCTCATAAATCATAAGCGGTCTCTAGTAAGACACTATGATCACCCTAAATTAAACAGCTGACGAGTGGTGTCAACAGCCATACTACAAATCAAATAAATCCCTTAACCTCTGATATCTTGATTAGCATAAGGCATGTCATTAACACCCTTATTTAGTGCTAAATCACTTTTCTTTATCTCTATGAAAAAATTGATAAGTTCGAATAAATGACCTAATCATTTCATTCAGGTGCAGCCACACTCTTCCCAATCTTGTCTATCAAGCAGCCAGTGATATCTGCTCTCATTTTTATAAGATTGTCAATCCCTTCACTTTACTCGTGCTCTTGCTTATCATTCCAAGCATACCCAATCATACCCATACTTGTCAACTTTTTACGGCCACGTATGTCAAAGCATACTAAAAATCTTGATACCCATATAGTGATTTTCAGTCTAAAGATAATCTTTGACATTGCAAATAGTGGTTGCTCTCCAAATACAATGCTCTACATTGTACCTATGCACTTTGCTAGATATCCCAAATATCTATGACCCATAGAACATGATCACTTACAAAGTACATACTAGTCTTTGTTCAGTTTGATTCCCACGAAAAAAAAGCGACTAGGGATATTTAGAATGTTAATCTCATAACTTCCAGGTTCTACTATCAAGGTCGTCAATCTTGATACTCCAAACGCTTAAATAACATTCCATGATAATTTATCAAACACATACCACAGGTCAATACTTGAAGTGATAAAATAATGTCTCATAATTTTATTACTCAGTAATAAAAATTACAAATAATGTATTGGGCTAGGTTTTACACTAACAGTGAAATGTGCTGATATGTGTGTTGTTATGTATTGGAATTGGTATAAGTGTGTTATGTACTACTGAATCAGAAGGTTAAAACGGGCCAGGAAATGGGCTGGGCAAACCATTTCCCAAGCCATTTCACTTTCAGAGACAAAATAGAAGAATGAAACGGGCTGGCAAGCAGTTTGGCCAAACCCTCTTTCTCTCCTAGAGTACGTAAGAAGGTCAAAATGGGATGGAAAATGGGTTATAAATCCATTTTCTATACTATTCCCGTACAGAAAAAGCTTAGAATTATGCGTTGTAAAAGAGGAAACTGTAATGAATAATCGCTATATGAGATGGGAAAGTAAAAAAATATAAGGACACATCTCACTTAGGACTAATACACCTAAAACACTTAACCAACGAGTACTTATGCATTAACTACCTTGGTAAGTGTTGTAGGTGTACTTACTGTGTATTTATATAGTCACATGCATATGTGTTTATGATAAATGTGTAGAGAAACAGTAGTTAGTGGTAGGACTACATTTTCGGTAGTGGTAAGCAGTTCGGTGCTATGAGAATGGATAACTCCTTAGCTTTTAGAATTTTAACTATACATTTTGTACATCTATACGTACATGTAGTATAGATAGGGTTTACATACATTTGATTTGTAAACCATTTAGCATGCTTCTACATTATACTCATATTTTGTACACGCCCAAACACTGTTCATTATTTTTAATGGTTTAAAACTATTCTTTATTTTCTCTCTCTCGTATATTTATCTATTTTAAAAAGAAAAAAATGGTTGACAAAATTCTACAATTATTTTGAAAATGAGTTATTGTGTTTTGAGCGTCACAATACAAATCGCTCATTGGTGAGTTATGAGCTCAATGAGTAATCCATATTTTTAATTAACATGTATCATATTTTCACATAATTAGTATAAACACAAGTTATTATTTTTTATTAACATATACTGTGATCATATAAGTTGAAAATCATGTAATTTATCGGTTTTAATCATGCAATATATAAATGATAAACCTTGCATCTCCATTTCCCATATTATTTCATAGTTTCTTCTATCTCCCTAAATTCCTTTCATTTCCACATTGATCAATCTTTTACTTTGCAAATTATAATCACCACCACTCACATATCACTGGCAATATCGCATCTTGATAAAATCCATACAAACAGCGTGACTATAAGCTGGTTAATTAAACATGTACCTATATTATTCAATTCATACAATCACATACCTGTTTGTTTTCATATTTGTATTTCCATTCAATGACTTTCATATGTGAATAATGACAAATTAATCATATAACGTATATAAAATTGCATATTAAATCATATTTTAAAAGTGAGTCGAATTACTCACCGCTAATTGAAGTACTCTAAGTTACATGAGCTCCAATCTTGATAAGTTTGTGTATTTTGTCGTCCTATATAATAATAAACAAAACTCCCTACAACAACCATTATAGAATTGAAATACCTATACGCATGATTATATACTGAATTCTCGCTCAATTATCGATAATCTCTATAGAACTTCATATGTAACCCCCAAATTCGACTACCATTTAATTACATATAAACTGATTTCTCAAATGGTACTCGAACTTGGACGTCAATTGTTTTGGAAACAATAATTTAAAACTAAAAGAGAAGAAAAACATTCAACTATATTCGGTTTACGATTGTACTATCCTTTGGTGACCTGAATAATAATTCATATGAGTTTTAAAAATATGGAAATAACGCCAAAAGTGCATGTCTAAAAACTCAATCAATGAACGACCCAAATTCAAATACAACCCGTCACAATGAGTATACATGCATTAACATGTTCATTACATACATAGGCATTACATTAGTTTCAGTTAATCTTTAGTGCACGGCCCACCTTGGTTCTTCAGTCCTTCTGGTAGCAAGATCACTAACACCCCTCTATTGTGCCCCTCAAATCCCTGCCCACACGGTAGGTATAAAACACCAGTGAGTTGTGAAACTCAATAAGTAACACTTACCTAAATGGACAACTTCCATACCTTTGGCATTCGCTCATAAATATATAGTTATTTTATACAATATGAATCTCTTAAGAAGCATAGATAGTTTCACAGTTTCAAGAAAATTAATTAGCATTATACCTCCACACTATAATTTTAACCATCTTAGTTATCATACTAAGAATGTACGTTATAAGCAAGTCATATTTTATTATTATCCCGCATTTTCCTTAACAATTCTTTCGTCAATTCATCTTACATGCATTTAGGTCGCTTTTTCGAACAGGATCCATCAATCTCAATAATTTCATTCATAAACTAGCTTCTTGTTATGTTACTTGATTTTTGTAACCTCACAAATATGAGTTTATTCGAATCTACATTATGTCTATTTAATAGTCCTTTGATCAATTATGTAGTGTCCAAGGTAAAAAAACAAAAATGGGTACATTTATAAGGATACATGCTAAATAGGACCTGTGGAAGTGATATGATTAAACATGCACCATGGAAAGAAATGAACGCTCATGAGCATAAATGAACACCCCTGGATACAATTAGATGAATTTAGACACAAATTATTCATTCCTTTCTTAGACAGTTGGGCAGTCACGTTTGTGATTGGCTTGATCACGTTTGTGACTCCCAGCGTTGTACACAAATGGGGGCAAAAAGGCAGTTGGGCAGTCACGTTTGTGATTGGCTGCTATTCTGTCGAACAATGGCTTGCTTCGTTGGGTGAATCACGAACGTGATTGTGATGATCACGATCGTGGTTCACCTTCGGCCTTCATCAATCATGCAACCACCATACAACCATATTTGGTAGAAGACCAGTCACGATCGTGACTGGTATCATTCACGTAACGATTGTCACTGGTCAAAACCCTAGCCCAACCCTTGCAAAAACTCAGCCAAAAGGCCAGTCGCGTTCATGACTGGCATCAGTCACGTTTGTGACTGGTTTTTGTCACCTCATTTGGTGACCAGAATGTCAGTCGTGACTGGGATCAGTAACGTTCGTGACTGGTGGTCTGCCACTAGACTTTGCCAATTTTAACACAACCATTCATAGTTTAAGCAATGCAATTTGAATCCATTTCACATCAATTATCGCATACACATATAATCACATTCAATCAAAACATATAATCATAATCGACCATGTTTCCATAAGATTATGCTACACATAAGATGGTATCTACAATTACTCTTCATCAATGCTAACAATTTACAGAAATTCAACACAAGCCCCTTCTAACCATTGATCAAACCTTAGCCCTTTGACAAACACAAGAATCTTTCCAATCTCAATCATACATCATTCATAATACAACATTCAAAGCACATTTGCACATGTGATTATAGCAAGCAACTCAATCATACTCCAAAACTTATAGTAAGCACATCCAAATAACTGTGCAAGCACAATATTTTCATAATCACATAATCATCTTCATATCATAAGCTCATCATGAACACTTCATATGCAATATGATCAATGCGAGTGCATGTCGTCTAATGCACTCCTACATATGATCACCCGGGATCCCATTATCTACCCCCTTACTTGGCCTTAAAAATTGACGTTTGCTAATAGGCCTTATCGGCCAAAAGTATGTGGTTATAATAACTATGGACCATGGATTTTACGCCCTTACTTGGCCTCAATATCGTCCTTACTTGGCCAGGCACACTCGAATACTTTGAAAAGTACTGGGTCTTTTCTACTGTGCCCCGGTATAGTATATAATAGATATTATCCGTTAAATTACGCTCCCAAGAGCCATAACCACTCCCTCATCATATACGCTTACAAGAGCCATTTTCAATTGCTGAAAGAGAGCCCTCATTAGTTTCAATTGCTCACTAAGAGCCCCCGATGCATTCACAAGCCAATCATGCTATGATTCACAATGAATGATCAATACATTCATATACCTCATCATCAATCTCATATGCATGCTCAATCAATCAAGTTAAATAAGCAATTACATGCTTAATATATCAACAAGTTATCAACTAACCATCAACTGTGTATCAATGAGCATACTATCACATTGAAAGTATGAATATCATCAGTTTATAATCAACTCATATGATAAGTACATAGTTGTTAACTCTTACATAGAGATCATATCTCAATCATGCTCAAACTAAAATTTAGCAAGAATCATATTAAGCTCCAATGTTCCTAAGAACATCATATACATACAAACATTTCATAGTTTATTGACTTTTTCATTTAAAATTTGTATGATCATACAAATTCATAATTTAGGAAGTTTAAGTGTATAGACACCTATAACATCACTCATATGATATTTTTAACTCTTTCATAAGTCATGTTAATCATCATATAAGTATTAATCAAGCTTAGTGATTAAGAACCCATTGTGTGCCACCTATGGAATGCATTACGAATCCTCCATAAGAAAATCATAACCCTACATGATCATACTTTATCAATCACATTTTATGTTTATAACATACCCAAAATTCATCCTACCATTTCCTCATTCTTAAACAACTCATAAATATACCACATTAGTTTCCAAACAGTCACTGAGCATTTCTTAACACTCTACCTCATCATTTGTATTCAGGCATAATAAACACAAGTTCGTTTATCTTACAAACAATTCAAACTTGCTTATCAATCAACATTGTTACTGATTCAATGAATCCATTCACACAATTACAACACGTAATCAACATACGAATTATTAACCAAACAATCATTTCACACTCAAGAACATACAGGTATAGGGACAAGTTTCCCTTGTGTTGCTTACCTCTGGAAAACAACTAGCGGCTCGGTTACGAACCTTTTCTGCCGTGACTCTAATTCCCTATTATTAACATTAGAAATTCCACATTACTCCTTTATTCATTCCATTAGTCAAAACAAATAATACTTGTCTATAACATGCATTTATTAATTATGTTTTAATCTCTCTCACTCATCCCATTTCTTCCTTCTTATAATATCCTCTCACAACCCACTAACTCAATTGTCACATTTCATTCTTTGCATAAACAACCTTCATTAATGCTTTAATTAAATCTGTTTAGTTATTATTAGATGATAATCATCCTCCCAACATTTCCATTTTAACCATCTCATAATCCTCTCTCTAAACCTAACAAATTCATCTAAGCATGATTCAATCCCTCACATATGGTCCTATGCAACCAATCTAACACTCAAAGTACTCTTAATATACATCAAATCAACTTACCCAAGTGACGAACACAAGAAAACCTCATTTGTACAAAACCCCAAATTGGTCACAGTTCAGGCAGCCCATTCTCCGAATGAGCCATCATTTGCTCAAATCGGAGTTCAAATGAGAGAGTTATGAGGTTTAGAAAAGTAGAGTTTGGGAAAAATGAGAAAAACGGGATTGGACAAGAAAAGAGAAGAGCTTACCTTTATTCAATCTCGAAACCAGATTCAAAACCTCCCTAATGGCTGGTTCTTGGTGGAGATTGATGGTGGAGGTGTGCTTTTGGCTATTGAAACAAAGAAGAAAGAAGAGTGGTGGAAAGGTAATGTGGGGAGGAAAATAACGTGTTTATGGCGAAAGAAAAGGGAAGATAAGGTTTGATGGTTGGTTTGGTTAGTGGTTTTGGGCTAAGTCTGCTTTAACTTGGCCCACACTCATCCCGGT
>CANYCX010313995.1:0-12356 GCA_948193385.1 Breynia disticha f. nivosa
ACACCAAAATCTAATTCCAAGTCGGCCTCATTTCGATCTGAGTTGTCTTATCAACCTGTGGACAATATTTATCAAGTTCATTTATTTCAAATCATTATCAAAACATAGAACGGACGCAATGTTCACTGCCATTGGTGCAACATTAACGAGAGTAAGAGAGACTTTTCCCAAAAATGGGAGAGTGATCTCGAGTGTTGTGTGGATTAAGGCCACACAAAAATCGAAACGAGTGAACTTGACTAACCAAAAGAATGGTTGAATATTGTGTGAGTGAAAAATAAAGTGAAAATTGAGAATTTAGATAACTAAATAACTCCGTTGTGGGAACTCCATAGTAAATATGTGAGAGAAAATACAAAGAAAATTATTAAAAGTACCACTTATTGATGATATTTGGAGACTATGAAAAAATATATTGAGGATTGGAACTGTTGAGTGTGATCATTGAGGTTGCTATCGATCGTCTTTCCTCTTGAAGGTAGTGCTAGAGTTGTATTTCGTATATTGAAGTGATCCTTTGGCTTCCTGCATAGCATTCTTGACTGAGGGTAGGACATTTCTTGCATTTTTCACATATGTTCTGCATCTTTGCGTTTTCTTCTTATGCGTACATACACAAATCATATTTCTTGCTTACCTACCTTGGGCTGACATTACTGGATAGATGGGAGATCGCGAGCATAGATGTATATATATATATATATATATATATATATATATATATATATAGTGTGAGAGAGAGACGAGAGAAGGTGGCACAATAGATAGGGATGAATTTATAAGTGTGAACCATAGAAGGTTGAACAATGAGTAAGTTGATATAATTTGGTTGATTTGATCATGATAAAGGTTATAAATCCTATGTATATGGAAAGTTGATATGCTAAGTAAAGAGTAAAGTATGTATGTATGATATCCAATTCGGATTGTGGGCTGAAGGGTGATTAACGTACGTTATTTTGTAAATAACGTACGTTAATACCATTAAACATACGTTAATAATATGTTAACCCACGTTATTTATGCCGTGGCAAGTATATATGAATAACGTATGTTAATGTGACTTAAACCTACGTTATTTCCATGCAGAAACCTTAATTTGGCCTAAATGGTGTCCAAATGAATATCTAATGTACCCTAATGACTTAAAATGGGTTTTCTTAGTGATTAAACACTAAAAGGAAATGTATGGAACATGTATGATTGTTGTGATATGGCTTTAGGGCGCCATTAGGTAAGGCTGGGATGGTCGAAGTCTCCCCTGCACCCCGGAATGTAGAGACACTAAAGGATAGCCTTACTGAGTATTTAAAATATACTCACCTGTCATTGCTGGATTCTGTGCAGAGTAATAGGTATCAGGGATGGGACTACGTGATCGGCGAAGCTAGCGATGCGATACTGTAGGTCGGGCTCCCAGCTGTTTCGGAATTATGCATGCTTGTGTATTTATACTTACATTAGTATGATGGATTTTATATACATATTATTCTAAATGCATTTCCACGGTTTCCGCATTTCAGATTATATTTGATGTAGAACTCGTATTTCAAGTTGAACAAATTATGGTTTCGTTTTATCTCTCTTACTATCTTATGTTTAAAAAAAATGGTGCGAAAAATCAATTGATTTCAAAAATGAACTTTGAAAATTTTGGGAGTCACAATTACCAGCTAGTGGATTGGCGACTTTTGTTGACAAATAAAACCGAGTCCAATGGTCGTCTAATTCTACACAATTAATTTCGTGTGGTAGTGAGGTTAGCTCTACAAGTTGATTGAATCTCTGAGATATCAATCTCAAAATTCTGAATGAATCACTTGTCTAATTCTTGACAATTAACTTTGCGTTGTACTGAGGTTAGCTCCACAAGTTGATTGAATATCTGAGATGTTAATCTCAAAATTCCGAATTAATCACTTGCCTCATGTAGCTCAATAAATTGGTTAAATCTCGTAGAAATAATTCTAAAATTCCAAAACAACCAAAATGAGAGCTAAATTAAAATGTCACAACTCTAAACTATTTATAATGTTTCATAAAGCTTTAAATAAGGAATATTATAATAAAAAATATTCATCAAATATTCTACAAATCAAATATTTTATAAAATAAAAAAAATCGTGAAAAAATATATATTTCATGATTCTTTCTTTTATTAAAAAAAAAGGAAGGCTCCTGAGTTATCTTTTTTTACTATTGCCGTGCGTTTGGAATTTCACCCAGAAAACCCATGCAACACAGATGAAATTTTACATCGTGCTTGTCCGACAGAAATCTTTCTTGAAAAAAATGAATCTTTTACGCGTTATATATTCATAATTTTGTCTTGTTTATGTATAATTTTATGATAATATGTGTGTATAAGGATTCACAATATTATAGATTCTTCATCTAAAAATTTAATCGAATTCGATAATTGTCGAATTATGTGACATAATAAATTGTTATACTCTTATTCTCGAAATACTCAAAAATAAGAGTTGAGAGATATTGATACAACATAGACTTATACTTAAGTCCACTAAGCCCAATATAAAATTTAATTAAATAATAAATAATATTAATTAATTAAATTTATTACATTCATAAGCATTAATTATGTCCAAGTGCTTAGTCACGAAATTGTCCTTCTACAATTCTATAAATAAAGATCTTCTCTACTCATTTCAAACACAAAATCTTTACTACTCACTCTTACTCTGCCAAAATTTTTACTAGAATTCCTACTGACCTCACCCACTTTTCATTTTGCAGGATTTGGAACGTACGTGATCCGTCCGTGACCGAGCTCATCTACCACTATTGTGGTTGCATATTCAAGGCAACAACAATTTCTTTAGTAAATATTACATTCTAAAATATGTAATTCATAGTATAATAAATATCTAATTTAAGAATAAAGTGTAAGTTCTTAGATTACATTTTTTAACAAAAAATACCTAAATAAAACATAATATATTTTACACTACATTATATATATTTATATTATTTTTATATATTTTGATAACGGGGCAGATTCGGGGTGAGGAATGAGACGGGTAAACTAAATACCAACCCTATCCTTTCCTTTTTTTTAATATCGAATTGTTCTGTGCCCCTCTTTGTTCCCCGTTAATTGTTGAAAAGCTCACCCTGTTCGGGCAGAGTTGGATTGAGCCCTTACGGGTAAGGGTGCTCATGGGACAACATGGGACGGGAATCACAAATCTCTAGTCCCGTCCCATGGTTCAAGGATTTCATTTTGAAGATTTAAACCCATCCCATAGGTTGAAAATCTCAATCCCGTCATGTCTCAAAATTTCAGAACGGGACGGGACAGATACAGGGATTCCAAATGGAGAAAATGGTTCCAGTATGTGATAGATACTGGAGATTTTTTTTGTAAATGACTTAATTTTTTTGCATATCATTCTCATAAAATTTAACAAAGAAAACTCATTATAAATAATACAAATCAACAAGAAAAACTAAAAAAACTAAGCACAGAAATAACAAAAAATTGTGACCATCATCATTTCCATTATGACTAAAACTCAGAATATCCTCCCCATCATCTTTATTAATACCTAAAAATTATGAATCATTTAAAGCATTTACAATTTTTTCTATGAAATTTTCAGTCAATTCCTCTTAATAATATTCAGTGTACTTAACATTGAGTTAGTGGAGATTAAATTCCTCCATTATTTTCAGATAAAAGGTTAATTTATACTATGAATTATTACATATTGAGATTGTGTAAGTCATGTATACATGTATACACATATGTATACATACATACATACACACAAATATATATATATATATATATATATAGGCTAAAATCATAAAAGACCCATTGAACTTATTACCACTCTAGTCCCTTCAATTGATTTTGTATTCTCTCAACTCTTTTAACTTCTAAAATCGTTGTATTTAAATAAAATAGTTAACACTGTTAGTTTTTTCTATTAATTTAGTGATAACAACATATTATGTAGCCCCTAAACCCCCTAAACTTCTAAATACATAATATTGACAAAAAATCATATCACCATCTATTATGAATTAACAATATTGTACAAAACTTCAACACCTGTATGTTATTTAACTTAACTCACTTATGTAGTTTTATGTTTGTTAAAGAATTCCAGCGTTGTTGTTATTAATTTTTCGAGCAAATTAGACGTTTATGTGAGTGGTATCAAATCAAACTAACTCTAACCGAAAAGATATTAAAATCCTAATAAAAATATGATGTTTTGATGGATTTTGTCAAAACTTTCCAATACCAGCAAAAATTATTCAGTCATTTCCATCAAAAAATCCAACAACAAAAAAATCAAACGAATTCCGTCACAATATTCCAATAGATTTTGCTTGAAATTTTCGATGAAATACATTGGACATTTTCCAGCAAAAATATTGAATTTCCCCACTCTGAACTGGTTGTTAACCGAATCCATAACGATTTTTGTTTTGGTTCTTCAGGATAGGACGGGATGAGACGGGACGGGGCAGTTCTCTGGATAGATATTACTTAAAATCTAGAACGGTTCCATAAGAAAAATTACGGGACAGAATTGAATGGAAAAAGTCAAAGTCAATGGATTTTTTTGATTCATGTTTTATCGGGACAACTCCTGTGAGCAGCCCTACCCACGGATATGGTTTTTTTGCCATCCTTAATTAAAATAGTAAAATCAGGATTTTAAAATATTTTGCAATTGTTGTGCTATTTTGTAATGAGTAATTATCATTGTTAGAAGTAATTCTCCCATTAGCTACTTAAGAAAAATATCACTTGAAACTTAACTTATTTTGTCTATTCAAATTAAAAACTCTAATATCTTTATTTTCTATTTAATTCTCTATGTGCATTATCAAGCCAAAATTAGTGTTGCAACCGTTCTAAATTTTACTTAAATGACAGCTTATTACTATCCCTTTCTTCCCATAATGACATGCTCTCCAGTCTCCGTATCTCACATTTATTGTTCTAAAACATGTTGTCTCCCACTTCCACCGTTTAGTTGTCTCTTCCATCCCTCCCATCCAATGTTATAAAAATTGGACTAAATTAGTTGATTGAACTAATAAATCAGTAAATTATCACTTATGACACTCAAAATTCACTTCATATTTATCTAAATAAAGTAATTTTCCCAAAAATCATCATGAAATGAACCTTGGACATGAAGTTTGAAAACTATTTTAATAAAACATACAGATGATATAAGCATACACATATACTAATACAAAAAAACATATTGTGGAAAATTGTGGTATATAGTTGAGTTTGCAAAACAACTATCACACATGCCATGATAACATTTTTATATATACATGGTTTACAAAACAAATTATCTAGGAGTCTTGCTGACCTTGTACCGAGTCCCGATTTTTTTCCTTTAGTATATAGCAAACATGGTACCAACCATATCAGTGTTCTGCAAACATTTATAACAACTTAATTGGTGAGTTTTAACACATAGTAAGTATACCTACTACTACACTTAGTTATGTAGAGTATATGTGCTCGTTCATTAATTGTTAAATATGTTAAGTATCAAGCATTTTCTTACAATGTTCTTATCTTTTTATCATTATTCTTAACTTTGAAATCATTTTACACGTTTCTATGACCAATACGGGTAGGAATACGGTTGTGCCTCCAACCCGTGTTGACCCTCAAACTTTAAGATGTGTCTGGCACAAGCCGTGATATGAGACATGACCAACACATTTGTTTATATAAAGTAACGCAGCCCTTGTGTAAATCACCATGAGCCCTGTGTTGATCTATTGTAATTCTCTTCTTTTAGACACTGGCTTGTGGAAGATGCCATGATCCCCGTGTTTGGTACACTGTAAATAAGCTTCTAGACATGAGCCCGTGGAAAATGCCATGTTTATGATGGGTGCATTGTCCAAAGTATATGTGCTAACATGACCCATGGAAAGTGCCATGACCACCGTGTCAAATTCCTACATCTTAATTCTTAAGTTTTTCAACTACAATCATATAATTCCATAATCAAACCACATTATTTAGGACATCATATCATCTATTCATACTTAAGAAGTTTCAACATTTAAAATCATAGTGTGAGAATGGCATGACATGCTCATCAACTATGATACTAGCATGTCCAAAATGCATGAATATAAGAATTCTCAAATTCTTGAGCTCTCGCTCATTTGGGAAATCCTTTTTTTTTCTCAATAAATTGGAGCTCTCACTTTTTTGGTCGATCCTTGTTTTTGCAATTTATTAAAGCTCTCACTCTTATTGGAAATGCCCCATTTTCTTATTCATAAAGAGCTCTCGCTCTTGTGGGAAATCCCCTTTTATCTTATCATGCACACACTATCAATTATGTCACAATTATATGCAAATGCAATGTATTTTTCCTATTACACATGTCATAACCTTAATGAAATCCTCATAATTCCATTTCCTCAGTCAGTAATCATTCACTACATTACAAGTTCACTTACAATAAACCATAAATCCATAGTCCTCATGCACTTCATTAATCATACAAAAACTATTGCTCAATTTAATCAATCAATCAATTGTATATGTATAGTTAACCATACGTATACAATCAATATTTAGGTTAGTGTAAATTTGGTACAATTACCTCGAGTTCTGTAAATCTCGGGTACTCCGGTATTTGATACTTCCCTCATTTATGATTCCCATCCCCTATACAAGTCATTATTCAATTCATTAGGCATTTAGTTCAATTTACCCCAACCTAATTTTACCCCTCCCACCAAGACCCCTAAATTTTCATATTCTCACACATGCAAACCCTTTGACAACCCTTTGACAACCCTTATAAATCATTTTTCACTTCTAATATCCCTTCACATTATCCTCAACCTAAATTCTTATTCCCCATTAAATAAATCATTAAACTATGAAAACCTTAGTAACTTTAAATCTCTAAATTCTCAAAATTTCAACATGCAACTGTTAAGTTTGATGCTTTCTATTAGTGTAAGCCCTTGCCCTAGGCATTGTATATAAACTATAAATATGGTTCAAGGAAACACATTATATCTTTCTTGTTGTCTCTGTGCATAAAGATTAATCAAATTTCTTGAATATAGATCTCAAGGCTTAAGCTGCCATATGTGAGGCATATCTCTGTAGGACCTTAAAGAAAGAGATTGTATTTTAAATATCCTTAGTCAATCACTACTAGGAAAATAATAGGTGAATTAAGACTAGCATACTTTTCTGACTTAGTGGGTATCCTACAGAATACAAGGGCATGTGATGCCAGTTAGAAGTCATGGATACATGTCTAGGACATATTATTTGAGTTAGATATGTAAATGAGAACACTATATGGTTCTGAGTCATAAGTGATTCTCATTGTGTAAGTCTTACATTAGAGTTCTTAGACCCTAAAATCTATTTGAAACTTTAGATGATTTACTATATACTTTGATATATGCCTAACATTACCATAATAGGTTGACAAGTATGGCATGTTGGGTATGCACTAATTCATGTTAGAGAGCTTGAGAGAAGTGAAGGGATTACCAATTCTTAAGAAGAGAGAAAATGCCATCGACCACTTGATTAGTAAACTAAGAAGTGTATGGCCATACCCAAATGAAATAATGAGTTTCATTACTTATCTAAAAGATCAGTATCACTAGGATATAAAGAAAGGAATTGACTTAATAAGGACAACTTTACCATGCATTATGTAATTTTGACATTTTAGAGTAAATGACTATGTAAGATTGGATAAGATCTAGTAAATGCCAACCTCATTTTCATTTGATTTATATTTTTAGTATGACTTTCTAGAGTGTATATATGATCTTTAGGAAGTTTTATTTCCTAATTCTAAGTTCGAATGGACCTATTGGATCGCACGTGAATAGATTGTTGAAAAGGACATTTTGATAATTCTTTATGACATGTATTTGAGCTAATTTAGTTAGACAACTAGTTTGGACCTGTATGGATAATCAAATGGACACAATAAGGCCTAATAATGACGTACACGACCATGATGATTAAATAGGAACATTTTATTTTAATAGTTCTTTTTAATGAGAGTATCCTAATTAGAAAGGATGACTAAATAAGTAAGACAATTAAAATAAAAGAGATATATGAGAGATATTATTGGAATTTGATTTAAAAAATCAAATCCAATTATCAGCCCAAGTAGTTGACCATCTAGGGTTAGAGAAAAAAAGGGACTAACAATTATAAAAAAGTCAAAAGAGAGACAAAAAACCATAGCATCTGTGTCATTATGTAGTCGTTCGCTCGCTCCCTCTCCCACTCTTGTGCCATCCACCATAAGAATTAAAGAAGGTATTTTTATTCTTGTTTTTGACACTCATAGCAAGCCTCACAAAAGAGAATATTAAAAACCAAAACTTTAGTTCTTGTTCTTGAAAGCTGCCCATCGATTGTTCAAGGAAAGGTGAAAAGGAGCTAGCACTCTGCCTGTATTGAAATATATTCTAACGTGTGTGAGACTGTAGAGGAGAATGATTCGTTGATAGCCTTTCGATTGGTGTTTTTACAGTTTGATAAAGCACACTTCAAAGGCAATCATTTTAACCTTATAATTTTTTCCAAGTCTTAATGTTTGTATGATTGTTCTTGGGATGAAAATTAGTTTTGAAACATGTATTGCTATATTCTATTGTGTTGATTTGTTGAATAACACAATAGAATGCATGTATGATTTCTAGCACTTACCATAGAGTGTTGCCCAAATGACCACATGTCATTTCCATTCTTCTTAATTGAGGCAGTTTTGAATGAGTCTTTGTTTAGGTTTTGGGGTTAGGAGTTGTTGTTTATGTCTGTAGTGTTCTAAGGAGCTAAAGGGACACCCTTTTATATGTTTTAACTTTTGCTCGCAGCAATGGTAGTCGACATGCCATGTCGATGCCCATGCTCCTTTATTTTGGATAGCACGCCCCTAACCCATGATTGTTGCAACATCCTCATCCTGAAATTACATAATTAATGTCATAAGTAAAATTTTTAAGAAAAATAAGAAATTATTTGCTAAAATGAAGAAAATAAAGGATTAGATACAAGTGTGAGGAAGGTTGATAAAAGGTTGATGAAAGGTTGATGTTAAGTAAGAAAGGAATCAATGGAAGAATAAAAATCGAGAACTACACATGTTGGAGGGGAAAAATGCGTGGTGGGCACTACTACGCGTACTCCACGCCCACCACACATACTTCCCTGTTTTTGGGAAAAAATCTAAGTTCTATTGCTTGAGCAATCGTTTAGAACCTTCAAGATTCAATTTAAAGTTTGAGAGAAAGGAGAAGAGAGAGAAATGAGTAAGAGAGATATTTATGTGAGAAAGATTGAGATTTTAATAAGGGAACGAATTCGAGTTATCGAATCGATCCTAATTTTGAGCCAAAAATTTAGTGGTATAATCGAAACAGATAATATCGGAAGTTTATCGTAAATTTTTATGAGTTTTGCTAGTTTTATTATCGGAATGATTGTTGAAATGAATAGAATTAAATTAGAATTGATTGAAATTGAATAATTAACGACTTAGGGAAAACTAGAAACTATTAGGGTTAAGATTAGGGTTTGGCAAAATTGAGAAAATAAGCATAATGAATTTATAAGGAAAAGTTATTAGGGCATGCATTATAAGTTTTGGTTATATTGAATTTTATAGAATGATTGATATATGTTATTATAGGACAACCGACTAGACGCTCAGGGCAGGACCAGAGCACTCTGAGGCCTGAGTATCTCAGTTGACAGTTGAGTAATCTACTCATTTTAAATATTGGTTATACGACTTATTGTTATAATTGTTATGTGAGAATGAATACTATATATATATATATATATATATATATGAAGATGAATAAATATGAAAATATGAATGCATATGACTGGATATGAATAGCATATTAATATGGAAATGAAAAGTAAAATACAAAAATGGAAGGTGAACAGGTACAAGATATGAAAAGCGAACAGGTACGTGAACAATGTATATGTGTGATTTATATATATGTGAGATATACATGTATTGATTACAAATTCACAGCTTCGACTGTACAGGGTGTCAACGTTGATTACAACTTCGGCTGTACAGGATCACAACTTTTGCTGTACAGATTAACAACTTAGGCTGTACAAGATTACAGGGTTTTGTATGAATGAGATCATTATAAATATGAGGATGATTGGTAATGGGGTGATTGAGAATAATAGGAAAATGTTTTGATATGTTGAATTATATATGATGATTGATTTAAAAGATTATTCACTGAGCCCACAACTCACGCAACTGCTATTTTTGTTTCAAGATCCTGTAGTGATAAAACGTCCTATACTTATTACCGTATTAATCATTTAATGATGACTCTTCTTACTTTTTAAGTTTGTAATCTTTAAAAACTTTTCTGATCATACTCATACTATTCATTATCATTAACCATCGTTCTTCATACAAACAAATATGTCGTATATTCAGCTTATAGTTACTCCGCTATACTCTTAGAATATCGATCGTAATAGTTAACACATCTATGGATTAAGCTTTATGTTAAACTAACACTCCCTTATATTCTTTGATATGCAAGTTCATACTTTACGCAGAACTGTTATATAACGGATATAACATGGATATACCCATAGTTCAATGTTCCAATCCTACAAAAACACTCTTAACACAATAATAACTCTCAAGCACTATCAACATATTAAGCCATACACCTCAGCAATTAATTAAATCTCAAACAACAACAATCTCAGATATATACTCATATATATATATATATATATATAACATTAATCTCAACAAACAAGTATTTGTATCAATTCATCAAAAAACATATCGTATGTGAAAGGAAAACATGCAACAGCACTCAAAACATCCTAAACCCAGCTCTGATTAGGAGAGAGAAAATGGTCTGAGAGTAGCAGTTGACTCACCTGTCAAGTCCATATGACTATCTCAGCTCTCTACTAGATCCTGAAACTAACAATTGCAATTGTGTGAGTTGCGGGCTCAGTGAATAATCTTTTAAATCAATGATCATACATAATTCAATATATCAAAATATTTTTCTATCATTCTCAATCACTCCCTTAACAATCATCCTTCTATTTATAATGATCTCATTCTTATAAAACCCTATTATCCTGTACAGCCTAAGCTGTTAATCTGTATAGAAAAAGTTGTGATCCTGTACAGCCGAAACTGTAATCAATACTGATATCCTGAAGAGCCGAAGCTATGAATCTGCAACCAATACATATTGTAACGCCCTCCATTTTTAAGAATTTTTGAATTATTCTATAAATATGTGAATAAATTTTTCGCAAAAAGATTAAGAAAATAAATGGTGGAAGAGTGTAGAATGCCTTAAGATATTAAAAATGGGTTAAGTCAGGATTACCGGGAGAGAGAAAATCGAGAAGGAGGCAAATATGTAGAACTGGGGGTAGAATCGTCTTTTCCGAGGAAACATATATATAACTTTGTCTTCCTATCTCTCTCCATCACTCTTCACTTATACCATATGCTTTTAAATTACAAATTAAGTTCCAAGAACCCTAAACAAACCTAAACCTTGCCGATTCTTGGTGATTAGAAGCTGTTGGATCGGATTAAGAGTTTAATTTGGTGAGTTTTCTTCGATCAGAATTTTGAAATTTCGTTTTTGAATGCATCCATAGTTCCGGAGGTGATTTCTCATTGAATTTAAGTCAGAATTGAGTGAAAATAGGTTTGATTGATCGGTATAGATGTGTAGTTACCTTGGATAGCAAATTCTAGGGTTAGGTTGTGATTTCGGGATCTGAAAATGTTGTTTTAAGTTAGGTTATGTAAAGTGACGAAAATTGAATTTAGTGCACATAAGTTTAGATGTTAGGATTAAGTTTATTGGTCTCTAAGAAGGTTAAATCCATGGTCAATTTAATTAGGTAATTGATGTGGTGTATTTAATTTTGATTCAAGGAAAAAGGGTATGGATGATTGTAAAGGAGGTATGAGAAAATGAGATATTGGTTAGATGAGAAATGATTGGAAATGTAGAACTTGGTCTTAATGAAGTCATTATGGGAGTTAAAGTTGGTTATTGGCTAAGGAAGAGGTGAATTGAATGATAAGGATATATAATTAATGAGGTTTAATGAAGGTTAGGTGGTGGTTGTTTAATGAGGAAAGAGAAAATGTAAAGGAATGCAAAACATATGCATATAGACATAATGAGATTATATAATTATGATTTGGTGAATTGTATTCACACATATGTAATTAATATAATTATTATGTTATGTTTAGGAGGATCAAATCGGGAGGAAGGACATTCGACAGGGAATTAGT
>CANYCX010314312.1:0-11948 GCA_948193385.1 Breynia disticha f. nivosa
AGAAGAAGACCGATGACAAAGCATATGACGTGAGAAACTAATTCACATAGTTAGAAGTGTTATTGTGGAAGAATTTGATTGGTCTAAGTCAAAGACTGACCATTCTTCACGACCTTCTTTCCTACCCAAACTTTGAAAACATTTTCACCTCCGCAAACCAACAAGCAATCACGCGTTTCCCTCGTTACACCAAAATTATTACAAGACAATAATATAGTGACAATACGCAAATATTATATAGTAATATTTATTTTTATTATTACATTAAATAAATAATATAAATTTTTTAGTTAAAATTGATAATAATTTGAGAGAGATCAAAGAATGAATGCATTTAGAGGGAGGGAGAGGAGAGGATGGGCCAAAGCATTTAATGTATAAAAACAAGAAGGACACGTGTGAGAAATTTAATCAATGAGATATTACTTTTGTGCCGTCACAGTACTGACACTCATATAATTTATTAACCTTTTTTGTGGGACCCACATTCTGATTTTTAAATTCCACTACCTTTGACCATTTTACCCCTCTCTTCTGTTTTCACCTCTCTTTTCTCCTCGCCTGCGTTTCTTCACCCACAACCTTCACCATTCACTTTTTAGCTTTAAATAAACACAAATTAATTTTTTTTCATTTAATTTAACAGCGATTGGAAACAGAAATACACAAGTCATAAATGTTTTTGCCAAAACTAACAATGCGTTGTACGAAATTTTTTTTTTTTAAAAAATTGAAGTTAGTAATAATATCCAGAAGCAACTGAGCATATAGAGAATTTACCTGTCTTGGGCCGATGACGATGATCTGAGAGCGACCTGGCGGTGGATGGAGGACAGTGGCTTTAATTTTGGCGAACACGTAAATTGGTAAGATTCCTTCCGGTTTATTCATTCTCCATTCCCCATTGACACTACATCTGATCCGCAACACATCCATTTCCATTAATGTTAACACCGCGGATGAACAAAAGCTTTTTCTTCTCCCGCCCAATATTCATGCCACAAGTTTTTAGAACAAGCATTACCAATGTACTTAACACAATTTAGGCATTGTTTGGATGAATAGAATGAGAAGGGAAAAAAGGCAAATTAAGGTAGAAGAAAATAAAAAGGAAAATAATAATAAATATAAGAATATTTATTTTTATGAAAGATTTAATGATAAGAATTACATCGATTTAATTCCACGTGTTGATAAGGACCACATATTGCATTTAGGGATAAATCTTAGATTCATTCTTTCAATCAAATTATCAAATATCAATGTATTGTCATATACAAATTTAGTTGTTGGTTGGCAACAAGAAGTTGTTACATTATTATCTATCTATCTATAGTACTAAAGCGGAAGGTGGTGTACATAATTACGATATTTGGCTTAGTAGATGATAAACGATATATGACAAATTTATAATTTAAAAAATATATATTTTTAATTGAAAGTATAAAATGTTTACTCTTGATAATATTCCATGGATCAAAGACTGAATTTATTTTTGTAAAAGAAAATTTTGTTTCTTAAAATAATGAACAATCACTTTTTAAAATTGGAATATTGACATTTCATTCTTTTTCTCTTAACATATAACGTTTATTTTTTTTAACATATAATTAAGAGATATATTAAAATGTTTTCTGGAGTTACAAATTATTTTTCTTTCTTGTGAGTTGCTTTCTTCTTTTCAAAATAAATATTATTTAGATATAAAAACATGTCTATATATCTAAATTTGATGAAAAATAACTATGAAATGTCATCCTCATAAAATTTAATAAATCAAATATAACTTGTTTTAACAATTTTTTATTCCATTAAAATAAAAAAATTAACTAACTAACTATCAATCCAAAATCAAATCTCATTATAAAATTTAATTATTTGATTTTTGATGGAATAAAAAAATGTTTGCGTCAAAACATATTTGATTAATCAAATTTTATAAGAAGAAACAACAATATTTTTGTTAAGTTTCATTAAATTTAGGCTTGTGGGCTTGTTTTTTTAAAGTTACTAGTAAATAAATAAAAAGTTCATGAGGATGAGAAGATAATATATTAATGCTCATATACACAGGAAATTGATTTTTTTTCAGCTATTAGAAAACTTTTTTTTTACTTGATTTAATTTACTTTCTCTCTAGGCCTCATGTGGTTCACAATGTGAAACTTTCCAGAAAGTTCATTTCCTGGGAAGTATTATTTCCTGAGAATTAACTTTATAGGAAGTATAAAATATGTTTGGTTTAAATTGCACTTCTTGGAAAGTATACAACATTTATTGAAATTTAAAAAAATTAATATTTATATAATTGTCCTCGTCAACAATCAATCAGATATTTTATAAAAAAAATCAAGGATAATTTTGTAAAAATAACTCAACTTACCTTAGAAAGTGCAACTTCCCTAGATATTTCTAGGTAAGTGATTTCCCTTAAATAAGAGAAATATAATATTTAACCTCTCGGGAAGATATTTTAAAATATGTAACCAAGTAAGGAATATTTTTTCACTTCTCGGGAAGTTCAACTTCCCCTCTATACTTACCACCAACCAAGTGAGCCTCTAGTAATGGAAGAAGTCAGCAAAAAGGCTTGCATTCATTAAGCATTAATGAAAGGATTAATTACGTAGTATTTTTTTTTTATAGAAATATATATTTTTAAAAAAATTTTGTAAAATAGTAATTTTTTACTTTTTTAATTAAAATTTATAAGGAATGAATTTTTGTATATATAAACTTAATATAAATAATTCATATAAACTTTATGTAATATTTTATATATGAATTTAAATATTTTTATGTATAAATTTATATCTATTTTTATAGATTTAAACTCAATATAAACTTATAACTTAATATATATTAAATTGTTATTTTTATAATTTTTTTAAAGATTAACTTATATATAATTTTTTTTAACGTTCTAAGTCAAATATCAACTTGATGTAAACTGTATATCAATTTTATCTAATCAGAACTAAGATATATTTACAATTTATAAGCAAAAATATAAAAAAAAATCTTAAATGATGGCCCAATTTATAAATAAATAATAAAAACAAAATATATATGCAATCAACCCTAATGAAAATAGGTATTTTTTTTACCTTCCAACGAATTATTGTCCATAACATTTAAAAGTGTTTTGAGATTTTTACTTAAATGAATAGATTTTATTCTTTATTGGTATGCAAGTTCATTGCATTATTTTGTATGCAAATATTTTTCGAATGATTTTTTTGGAATACTCTTCCCCCACTAAGAACAAAAATAACGATTTAAAAAAAAACAAATTATTACTTTCTTCTTGAAATATATTCTTCAAACAAACTCGTTGAATTCAATCTTAATTTATCTAGATTAATAAAGTACATCCTACTATAATAACTATTTCAATTTTAAAAAATTATTACTATCAATCGTAGATTTTGATATTTATACAAGAAGTGATAATGTAGAAGTAAACATTTTCGATACACATAAAAAATAGATGAATTAACATAAAAAATTTACCGCTTTTTTTTACATTGATGACAAGAGGGATTATACTATAATTGACAATTACAGAATCAAAAATATTTTTAAGGGGTAAAAATAGACAAGTTATAAATAATATAGAGAAAAATACAACAAAAGAACGGTGCCCGGAACATACACAGTAAAAAAATGAAGAAAAAGATTATACACAACGAAAAAAGACAAAAAAACGACTGATCTCTCGCTTCCACTATTTCCGTTAGTGATAATAGGTTACAACATAACATTGAAAAAACTAGATGTCACAAAAGAATCCCCGAAACGTAGTTATCAAAACAAGAATTAATCCATGAAAGATGTTCTAATGTGGAAATTGTTTAGTAATTTTGTGTTGCTAAGAATTAAGAATAAGTAATCTCTCCATCACATAATATATATATTTTTAAAATTATACTCTATATTACATATTATTTTATATTTTTAATATAAAATTTTAATTTTGATATTATTTTTTTATTATTTTTATATTTTTAATATAAATTTAATTTAATTATTTTTGAATATATTTAAATAATAATAATAATAATAATAACCAATTGTATATTAAATTAATACATTAATTATATTTTTAATTCATACATAAAAGAGTAAATAGTCTAAATATTTTTAAATCAAAACCTAATTTAAAAAAAAAAACCTCATAAAATTCACACCTTGGAATGATACACATAGCACGTGAAGGCTAGTTCGGTCATCTCAAGAAAAACGTTCACACTCTGCTCACATCCCCTTCCCCACCCCGCTCATTTAATTTTTCCTCTCTCTCTACTTACTTCAACTAATTATTTCCCTTAATTAATTCCCACCTCAAAATATAAAAATCATATATATTTATATACGTATTACTATAGCATGTACAAATATGACAATTCGTATTAATCAATTCAATTCATATATCATAAATTTGTATTAGATTTTAATAAATTAAAATAAAGTTATTCTACTTACAATTAAAACTCATTTACGTTATAACCAAACTTCATTTATTTAATTTCGTGTTCATTTTTTTTACGGTTATAAAATGTATACTAGAAAAAAGATAAAGGTTTTTTTGGTTAACAAATTTGAGGCAAGAAGTCAGACTAATTCACGAGCTAAAAACAAAGAGTCTTCAAAAGAGCCTAGGTTTAGACCTATATGCGTTCTGTAGTGTGCGGAAAGATAAAGGTAATAGATGTAAGATACTAAGATTCGTAGTCAACGACATTATTTAGTTAAGCATTTTTGTCATTCACTCCACAAAAAAAGCATTCTTGTCATTCACGTTTTCGTTTCAACAAAATTCTATATAATATAAACTCATAACTGTAATTAATTTAGTGCCAAAAAGCTTACTCTTTTCCTTTTATTTTTATATTCTTCTTATAAATAACAATTAATTTGTTTTGTATTAGATTTCACACATTCAAAGAGATCCGAAATTTCCCACATTGCACACACCACCATCACCTCCTTCCTTCACTTCCTCTCAAAATTCTCCTAAATCATTCTATGTAAGGTACAAACAAATCTGCAAAAGCAACAAAGAAGAGAACTTCTAAGAGATTCACAATTGGGTTTTCATAGTGCTCTTTGATTCTTATTCGCTTTCCCATCAAAAACATACATTTCAAACCTTCATCTTTTCATTATTTGTGTGTGTATATATTTTCGGAGAAAGCCCTGATCATATATTGTTGTTTTATTCTCCAAATCACACTCAAGTTTTGTTTCTTTTTTAATTTAATTTTGTGGGTTTTGATCAGATGCCTGAAAATAACAGTAATAACATTAATAGACAGGTTAAGACATATAATGCTGTGTCTAATCAATCAGGGGATAACATTGAAGGTATTAAAGATCTAATCTTTTTCGTTTTTTGGGTTTTAACTGCGTGTGATCATGCTTATAATGTGTAATTTTTTATGCTTTAACTTGTTTGATTCTTTAAAGTTGCTGTTTGGGTGTTATTGTTTGATATGTGAAGTAGCAAAATTGTTGGTTTTTTTGTGTTATTTTGCATTTGTGATCAATGTTATTGATGATTGCTGAATTTTGCTGATGTTTGAAGAGTTACCTTTTGTTTTCCCATTTTGTCCCTTGATGCAATGTAAGTTTTGTGCAATTCTTCTTCAACTGGTGTAGTTAAACATCTGTTTTAGGTGGGAAATTGGTAAATATTTCGGTGTTTCACATGTGGGATGTCGTTTTCTGGAACGTTTTTTTTAGTATTGATATTTGATCATGTATTTGCAGATTTTGATTATTTATTGAATGACTATAATGATCATGTTATTTGATTTGGAAGTTTAATGGAGTTTTTGAGGGTCCCATATATCATTTAGTCATTTGTGCCATCTGGTTTCTTGCCAATTTGGTATCTTTTCTCTTCTTTTGTGATTATATTGGCTTGGAAATGTTTTTGATAATTGGATGTATTTGTGACTGCAGAAACTATCCGCCGGTTGAAAATCAATGATACACCAGAGGAAGGTGATATGTCTCAATCAAGTCAGTACCCGGATCGGCCCGGGGAACCAGATTGTGGTTATTATTTAAGGACTGGGATGTGTGGTTATGGAAATAATTGCCGTTTTAATCACCCGCCCTATGCTGCCCAGGTTAAAAAGGTTTTTCATTTCTGGTTCTTTGCTTGGTGAACTTGTGTATGAGTTGATGGAAGTAATTGTGGTTTTCAATACTCTGTTTCGGAATTATTTTGTATAGGGTATGCTGTATAGAGAAGAACTTCCGGAGAGGGTTGGACAACCTGATTGTGGTGTAAGTTATTCTTTACCCTGCATTAATGTTTTGTGATTTTTTCACAGTTCTAATGCGATTTGAAAACTTTGTCTGGCACCAAAAGAGTTGATTCTCCCTGTCTTAATAAAGCAAAATCTTTTGACCCTTCAAGTTTATAACAGAATTTGCTCAGTTGCAAAATCTTTAATAGTACTGACACAGTGACACTGAACTGGTTAAGCGATTAGAGGAATTTCTAATCACGTGTGCAGGAATTTCTTACTCACTGTTAATTCTGAACTCAAATCTGTTTCTCCATTGCATTATGTTCACTGCACTGAGTAAGCTTTGATCATAGATTTTGTAATGTAAACTTCAACAGAGAGATTTTATAGCATGTGGTAGATAAATGTGTTTGGGAATCTGACATGGTAACGCATGTACCTAATCTGTAGAGCAGAAACCACTGCGCTGTCATGCTTATGAATCTTTTTTTTGGACCTACATGATTATGCATCTAAGGGGGAATGAAGTTGACAGTGTGCGATTATTTTATATGTGTATCTATTATTTAACATTTCTAATTCTTGAACATTTGGCTCTGTCAACTCCATTGTTCCCGTTAGTTAACCAGACCATTCTGCACGTCACTGTTTTGCTCTGTGCAGAAAAAATTGCTATCTGCATTAAAGTATCATTAGTAACTTTTGAACAGTACTCATTTTGTTTTACCAAAAAAAAAAGTAACTTTTGAACACAAACAATAAGCTAGCCAGTTCCATTCCTGGCCACTGTATAGCTGTCAATGGCCTCCAGACGGTAATTGTCTTGACATTCGAATGTAACTAGTCCGTTTTTCTCTTGCAAGTAGCTAAGTGGCTAGCTTCTCTCTTAGCTACTGCTATTTTCTTATTTCTAAGTGCATCATTAAGTAGGAATGTATGATGCCTATGTGTGAGTGTGAAATTGTTTAGCTACTCCACTTGTTGCAACCTTATTGTTGAGTCTAATTATACAATATTTTTAAACGTTGAGTAGTTTTCTCTTACAATATATTTCGAAAAGGTAAGAATGGCATAAAAAAATCCAGGCAGCTTACACCTTCAATAAGATTAGATGTGCTGCTGTGGCATGTTCTTTTTGGTGAGGACATGTGCTAGATTGTTTATGTGGTATATTTCTGCTCGGTACATTGGATGTTTGATTATTTTTGTGTATGTTTCATTGTGGATGTATAGTTTTATGAAGTCTCTTTTCTGATAGTGGCTCTTACGCAAATGGTTTTTCAGTATAGAATCATAATGACATTTATCACCTCAAAATCTTTTCAATTCTCAAATTTGCTGCTCTTGAGACTTGAAAAAAGAAGCTTGGGGTTGAGAGAGATCAAGACAAATGTTAAATTGACATACACTGGGTGAATGACAGGCTGACATGTTTATTTAGTCAAATCTGCAAGTTGTTTATTTACTCAAATCTGCAAGAATGTTTGTACTTCTTGATTCCTCCATTTATTTTCATTTAGTTCTGACAAAATTACAAATATTTAAGAGAGCGTTCCTTTTTTTTTTTCTTGAGGTTCTGTTTTCGGTGGAACGGATTTGAAGCTTATAATGATTTATTCCTTTTCACAAGTGATGCTCTTTATCTTTTTTTTTTGCCGGAGAAAATATCTCTTTAAAAGATCTAACGTATAGTTTCTCCTTCCAAATTTGAATGCAGTATTATATTAAGACAGGGACCTGCAAATATGGATCCTCTTGTAAATATCACCATCCAAGGGACAGAAATGGTGCAGGACCAGTCTCATTTAACGTTCTAGGTCTTCCAATGCGCCAGGTGCTTCATTTTATTTGTTTAATCAGACTTGGTTTTTCAATCTTGTGTTGAATGCATAGATTCTGTTGGCTTAATACAATTTGCTCACGATGTATTTACAGGATGAAAAGTCATGTGATTATTACATGCGAACTGGAGGATGTAAATTTGGAGTTGCGTGCAAGTTTCACCACCCTCCGCCTGCATCACTTAGAGCTGGTCTACCAATGAATGGACCCTCTGCCTTTAGTTCTACAAGTTCATCGGTTGGACAATCCATGGCTCTCCCTTATGTTGGTGGATATCCAACTTATCCACTACCTAGAGCACCATATTTGACCGGCCCACGTGTACAAGCTCCCCAGGCCTTCATGCCTGTTGTTATTTCTCCTCATCAAGGTGTTGTTCCTCCACAGGGCTGGAACACCTACGTGGTAATGAATTCTACCTTTTAATTATTACGTTAACAAAAGTATCTTACAGTGATGGCTTTTGAGTGGTCTGTAATTTCCTGTAATTTTAGAGAATGAATTACTTAAATCTCCACATTTATGTTTCTTTAGAAAGGAAAATACATCTGGTTCCACTTAAATGAGTACCGTTGTTCTAATCATGTAATATTTTTTAAAACTATTTTCTCAAAGTTTCTTGTGCTTACTTGAAACGTAGCTCTGGAGATCTAGGTGATTTAAAATGACCAAGTCTTGGTTGGACTGCTAAGGGCACTATAATGTTCTCTTCATACTCGAATTTATTCCATGATAATTTTTCGATGATGCTCATTTGTGCTTCATTAAAAGATGAAAGCATACCCAGAATAATTTTAATAATGATTATGGAGTATTAAGTTTATGGCATCAATATGAAAGAAACTGTTGCTCTACAATACTATGCAATTCACCCATCTGGATTCTGTTAGCAAGGAAAGCTGCATTGTTGATACTCTTTGTTGATTTTTTTACATCATGTTAATTGAGTTTTGTTTTCAAATCGTTCCATCGAAATTTTCTGAAAAATTTTAATCTTTAGGGAAATTTGGGACCGATGTCTTCTAGCGTTCTTGGATCCAATTTTGTTTACAACTCCAGAAATCAAGGTGAATCAGGTTCCACCGGGCAATTCCAGTTGTTATCAACAACCAGTACTAATCTCCCTGATAGACCTGATCAACCAGAGTGCCGGCACTTCATGAACAATGGGACTTGCAAATATGGATCTGATTGCAAGTATCATCACCCCAGGGAAAAGATTGCACAACTGGCTGCAACCCCTATAGGCCCTCTTGGTCTTCCCTTAAGACCGGTAAGCTTTCTCTTCATTCATGATTAGCAATGCCCTTCCTGATTTTATAGTTAGTTTGATGGTAGTTGATTTCGGCTGTTCATGGCATATGCAGGGGCAACCTGTATGTTCTAACTACAGCATGAATGGACTCTGCAAATATGGTCCAAGTTGCAGATTTGATCATCCATTTCCATATCCTTACAACTATCTGAGTTTGCCTCAGTTGCCTATGTTTGATTCATCTATGGTGCCCTTTCCAGCTATGCCATCAACAGATCTCTCATCTGAAATTCCTGCTCCATTATCATCAAAATTTCCTGGCTGGGCCGCAAACTCTGATGGAGAAAGCAACAAACAGCACATTCCTGATTCTAATACAAAGATTTCAGAGGATCCGCCGGAGCATGATGGTTCCCCGCCGCCGCACTCGTCACAGGCTTCTTCAGAACCTTGTCATGATTAATTTAAATTTGATTGAAAAGGTTACTCATGTTGGTTAAATTTGTACTTGTTGATACTTGGTACTTCTAAACAGAGATTTTTTTTATATACCTCCTGACCCCCCATTTCACCTGTGATTCTATGGAGTGGTGCAGCCGATAGGGCTGTTTCTGAAATGAAATGTGATGGAGGAAGATGATGAGGAGGGGGTCATGGAAGGCCTTTTTTGTTGTGAATAAAAATGCAGGTGAAAATTTGCAATATTCGTTCTCTCACTTCTGAGTCAATATTATAAAAAATCGGACAAAATTGACCGGTCGAATTGATGTGAATCGGTTGATCGAATTGGTGAATCGAAATTGGTCATTGATTTGATATAATTTTACTATTTAGGTCGCCGATCTATTTAAACTATAATGAGATTATACTTGGTTAGGTTACTGCTTCATAAAATAATATTTTGTAACTTAATCGACATAACTCCCAACAAATATTTTAAAACTTGATAAAAATATAAAAATCTATAAGTTAATATAAAAATGAAAAAGAATTTGAAGAGAATGTAAGATAGAAATATTATTTCTTGTGAAAAATATATTTATAAATTAATAAATAAAAATGTTTTAAAATTAATTACTCCCTCCGTCCCACAATAAGTGTCGTTTTAAAAAAGTATGTTTGTCCCATATTATATGTCATTTTACAATTCCAATGCAGCATTTAATATTTTTTTTCAATATTACCCTCATTAATTTTACATTTTCAATACAAATTTAATTCAATGATTTTTTTTATATATTAAAATTAAAGGGTACAATAGTCAATTAAATACTAATTTAAGACATATTAAATGTATTCTTAATCTTTATGCAAAAACTTTAAACGACATATATTGTGGAACGGAGGGAGTAATTTATAAATAATAATAAAAACAAGACAAGCGAAACTGCTAACAACTAGTGTTGTACGTATTCAGTCACTCTCCTGTCATTCACCTCTAATCTTTCCGTTAAAACCCAAAACTTTTTAACTGACGACTCCGAGAAAACAAAAGAAATAAAATAGATGCTCCAATAGCTCAATATGCAGCGACTGAGAAGTGCGAGGTTGTCTTCAATATTGAATGATGGAGCAGTGCCTCAACTTAAAAAAAAGGCTCATCGTTCATGGGCTGCTCTTCAGGACTCTTATTTCTCCACCAAGGTTGTGTTTTTAACCTTTTTTGTGCTTTTATCTACTCTTCACATAAATTGGCATCTCTATTTTTTATTGATTATCAGGTGTTGGTTTGTATTGTTGGATGGTGTTAGTGTTGGTGAATTGTTTTATGTTATTTGTAGTGCTTGAATTGATGGGTATTAATTATTTTGAGAGAGTTGTTATTTTAATATTATGCTGTGATAAAGGAAAAAAGTTGTGAAATTTTTGGTTAGTTGTACATAAATTGATTGTTCTTTGTGGTGTTTAAGTTGAAGGGTATTGCTTATTGTTGTTGCTTTCCTGACTTTAATGCCAATTGGTTCGTATTTTTATGATTTGTGCTTTTTTTACGGAGTTTTGATTAGGGTTTATATGGTTGTTGATCCTTAAGATTAAATGTTTCAGGATCTTTTTGAGAGACATAAAGTGGTATTTACCGTTGGAACTTCAGTGGCATCAGTTGCCACTGCATGGATTGGTGAGTCTTTTCATTGATGTCGAGTTCGCGTATCATTTCATTCTTTCAATAAGTTTATTTTCAACTATTGTAAGCACAAGATATAGAGCAATGGGATTTTCTTACCTATGTGGATTCTGTAATCTGATGTCTAGGTTATTCCTTGCGGCATTACCATGACACGAGAGTGGATCAAAGGCTTGAATCAATTGAAAAGGCTGTAAGTTTCCGATTTATAAAGTTGATTGGTGGTTGCTAGCTTCCTTTTTGTTTTAATGGAACATGATTTCTGCTTCTAAGTTTTAGATGCTCTTAACAATTATGAATTTAACCCCTTGAGGAATCTGTTTGTCTTTTTGATGGGATTTGGTATGGAAAAATCAGTAGCAAAGATATAATTTTGTGTATTTGATTATTAACCATAGAAGCAAATTCGAGCTAGCGGCTTGTTTGTCAAAAGGGTTAAAAGTTCGAACATAAGATGGAATAA
>CANYCX010314366.1:0-14826 GCA_948193385.1 Breynia disticha f. nivosa
CTTTTTTTTGCAGATGAGTACAAAATGCAATTACTAAGCCACCCTATATAATAAAACGACATTTTTGTAATCTTGTATACGAAACTCAAATGGCCAACTTCTTTGATCCACTGCCAACATCATCATCAATCCTGAGCTTCACAGTTTGTTCATACGGTGGCTCCACTTCTCTACCTCTGTTATGGCTGTGCATGGAAGTACGTCCAAAACAGTTTGGAAATCTGATTTATCTGTACATTGATGCTATTACCTCTTTTAACAATGATTGCATTATCATAACCAAATCATTTGTAATATTAGGGACGGATTTAAGGGAGGTCAGTGGGACTCGTATTCCCACCAGTCCTGATAAACCTTTCACAGCAGAAATTTCGTCAATTCGATTATGAGTGATGTCTTCACCACTTTTTTTTTTTTTTTTGACATGATGTCTTCACCACTTTTAAGTGGTGTATTCACTGACTATTGTCAAATCTGTCAATTCATAGTTATAGTCATTGACTCGCATAACTTAATATTTCCACTGTAATATTTTCAGGTTCATATCTGTCTTCTTTAAAAAATGTAACTTGTCTTGTTTCAATTTTGACGAGTTAATACGAACAAGTCTATTCACGAGATTATCGAGTCGAATGTCTGAGCATTTAGCAACAATTCATTTATTTAGCAATCTCAAAATCTCATTCAAACTTGATTAATTCATGGTGAAATCAAACGACGAGCGAGCTTTAAATGAGCCGATACCCAAAAAGCCCAGCCCAAAACAACAAAACTAGCCCCCGAGACATGAAACCCCAAGTCCCATCTTCCGCATATGCGATGTCGTATAATTATTCCGTTTATAACATTCTCTATTCAATCAATCAAAAGAATCAACACCAAAACGATCAATAATGGCTTCGCAGATTCTACGACGCGTTTTGACAACCCACTCTAACTACATATCCGCCTCCAGGTCTTTCTCTTCCGCTCCTATCACCGCCACTCTTTTTCCTGGCGATGGAATCGGTCCCGAAATCGCCCAGTCCGTTAAACAGGTACTTCTTTTTTGTTTCGTTGACTTTTCCACGTTGACTTGGATTTCGGTAATGAATGAATTGGATGGTACCGAATATTATGTGTAATTGAGTGTAGCTTGTGTGTAATTGAGTACGAAAGAGGTGCGTGTGTCTTTTCTTTAATTTTGTTTATATGGGTATTTGTGATTTAGTTTGATTCGATGTCGTTTTTGCGAAATTGGAATTGCATTGTGGTCGATAAATAAATGAAATGATTCTGTAAATGAAAAATCATTTTGGAAGTAGTTTAAGCTGGTTTGAAGCTTTCATGTATGCATTTAGGCAACTTCGATGACTGGAACAGAATCTAGTCTAATTATGAGTATTTGCAATGGTTTTGATTACATAGGTGTTTAGAGTAGCTGAGGTTCCAATCGAATGGGAGGAGCATTATGTTTCCGACCAAATAGATCCGCGGACTCAGAGTTTTTTAACATGGGAGAGTTTAGAGTCCGTGCGGAGGAATAAAGTTGGTTTGAAAGGGCCAATGGCTACGCCTATTGGAAAAGGACATCGGTCTTTGAATCTCACTTTGAGAAAAGAACTTAATTTGTATGCCAATGTCAGGCCTTGTTATAGTCTCCCTGGTTATAAAACCAGGTATGATGGCGTGGATCTCGTTACGATCCGTGAGAATACGGAAGGGGAATACAGTGGCCTTGAGCATCAAGTAAGTTTATTTGTGTGTTTTTTTAAAGAAAGATATTAATGGATGCAGTGAGTGTAGCATAATGTAGTTGTGATTTTGGTGCTAGGTGGTGAGAGGTGTAGTTGAAAGTCTCAAAATTATTACTCGTC
The DNA here is from genome assembly GCA_948193385.1 of Breynia disticha f. nivosa. Taxonomy (NCBI): domain Eukaryota; kingdom Viridiplantae; phylum Streptophyta; class Magnoliopsida; order Malpighiales; family Phyllanthaceae; genus Breynia; species Breynia disticha. The sequence continues at coordinate 1,857 of CANYCX010314366.1, forward strand.
AAGCAAGCTTGAGGGTGGCTGAGTATGCTTTTCACTATGCAAAAGCTCACGGACGTCAAAGAGTGTCTGCTATTCATAAAGCCAATATTATGCAGAAAACTGATGGTCTATTTCTCAAGGTATGTCAATTTAACACTCCATTTTCATCATAAAAAAAAATATCCTGTTCATTTCCATGTGAATATCAAGTGAATTAGCTCTCTTGCAGTGTTGTCGGGAGGTTGCAGAGAAGTATCCAGAGATAACATATGAGGAAGTTGTAATTGACAACTGCTGCATGATGGTATGGGAATTTTCCTTCTTTTGACTATTGTTAAAGAATCAACTTGATTTATATAATTAGATAATTTGAGAATGTGATGTGTTAGTCCCCTGCCTTAACAAACTTTTATGTGGAAGAAAGGATACCATTGATTACTCTCTTTTTGGTTGACAGCTTGTGAAGAATCCAGCGCTTTTTGATGTGCTGGTGATGCCTAACCTCTATGGTGATATTATTAGTGATCTTTGTGCAGGATTAATTGGTGGTTTGGGCTTAACACCTAGGTACCTAGATATTCTTATTGATCTCAAATACAAATATTTGCGGTTTGCATGAGTTCTGACATGAATTTACTTTCTTTGCAGTTGTAATATTGGTGAGGGAGGTATTGCCCTTGCAGAAGCTGTGCATGGTTCTGCACCTGACATTGCTGGGAAGGTTAGCATTTTTTTTTTTCTTGTTCTGCTGTTTTCTGGTCATTGCAAAACAAATCCTTACTGCTGAGAACTTTGTTTATTCTAGGTTGATGATAGTAGAAAATGTCTAAAAAATGTTTTCTGCTCTTTATCATGTTCGTTTTGTTCCGTTGTTTTGGGTGCTTGAGGTTATAATTTACTAGATACACCGTTAGAAATCTGAATTTGTATTCTTGTTTTCTTCATTTTTTGTCAGTTCTTTTCTGCTTTTAGCTAACTTCTTCATTTTCTGTGTATGTGTGTAGAATAAGGCAAATCCGACTGCGTTACTCTTAAGCTCTGTCACAATGCTGCGCCATCTCGAGCTTCACGATAAGGCTGATAGAATCCAGGATGCCATCCTAAAGACAATTTCAGAGGGAAAATACCGAACAGCAGACCTTGGCGGAAGTTCCTCAACAACTGATTTCACGAAAGCAATTTGTGACCATCTGTGAGGATTTCTGCAAGTCTTGCATTATTTTCAACTTATTGTTTGTAACGTTCTTCATTTTGGAGTAATATTTGTAAACTTGATTTCTGCTTTTAAGGCAAAATAAGACTGAAAACCTTGACAGGTATATACAAGTTTCATTACTCTGCTCTTTAATGTACAGAGCAACCAGACAGCCTATGTCCTGGCATATTGTCGTCAACAATTGATCTGAATGCAGAGTTCTTAAATTTTGAAGTCCTGTAATATTGTGTTGCTGGGTCTCAATGCTTGCTTCCTGTTTAGTTTGAGGGTGACAGTTTTTTATCTAATAATACTATTACTTAGTGATTTTGGTATGACACGAATAATACGAATTTAATTATTATAACGTTTATGTTAGTTAATAATGTTTAATCAAAACTAGTATAACATGATTACGACCATTGATCAAATTCTCATCTCTAATCATAACCAGTGGCCTAGTTCTGACCTAGTTCTCGTTCTGGGTGGATGGCTGCGTTGGATTTTACTGTTAAGAACAAATTCATTGAGTATGATCTTATACCAAAAAACAAACAAGCCGTTGGGAGTCAGAAATTTTTATTTTTTATTTTGTGGAGTTTAATTTTTTTTTGTTTTATTAAAAAAATCATACACCAACTCCCTACCCTACATTTTACCAACCACACCACACCAACCAAGATGTTTTCTGTACCAACTCCAAACTGGTTCCTCAAGTTTCGTGTCCTTGCTACTGACATCCCTCTACTACAATTTACTTTTCCTGTCTCTATCTTTTAACATCGTGACTATTCCTTTTTGGCTATCTCTTATTATTGTGACTTTGATAAAGGGAAAGAAAAAGAACCTTTTTTTCTTCTCAAAATAATATCCAAAATTTTCAAAAATACTGACATCGCCAAAAATTTAAGATCAAGACTTATTTAAAATGTCTTTAATTCTCAAATTACTAAGATTTTTTTAAAGATAAAATTATGAGGGTTCATGAGTTTCGAACGAATAATAATATAATTAGTACGATAATCCTAAAAAACAGATATAATACACAATATTAGTTATTTTAAATTGTTTGAATAATTTGTTTCTGATTTGTTTCGACAATTATTTAATTTAATCTCTTTCAATTTATTTGATTATTAAGTTAGCCGATTACGTGCTTATGGATTTGGATTTAGCCATTCTATTGTTGTGTGCCCATAAAAAAAACACGATTTTTTTTGTATGCCATGTTAGAGATAATCTTAAGAATTAGGGACGATAATGACAAATTTAAAAATTAGAGGCTCAATCGGAAAATACATGAAATCTAAGAACCCTAAAAACATCTTCCTCATTCCCTGTAAAAAAAAGAGGTCAAAAATAATGGGGAGAAAATGGAGGAAAACCAATAGAATAATTTAGTACAGTATTACAAAAAAGGTTTGGGTTGGTGAGATGGAGACACACGTCAGCCTTACGCGCCTATAAACACCCACCAAAATCTCACTTCACACCACTCGCCACTTCACTTCAGATCTAAAAACTAATCTCTCCCTCTCTTCCCCTACACGACGTCGTAATGGCCTCCGAAGGTGTTCTTCTCGGCATGGGAAACCCTCTTTTGGACATCTCTGCTGTCGTCGATGAACCTTTTTTGCAGAAGTTAGTCATTTTGACATTTTATCTTATTTTTTTTCGGATCATTGGATTTTTGAGAAATGGTTTATTGGTTTTGTTTGTTGGTGCTGATAATGAAATGGGCTGTGGTTTGTTGGTGTTTTAGGTATGGGATTAAGCTTAATGATGCGATTTTGGCTGAGCAGAAACATCTTCCAATGTAAGTTGAATTTGTGTTTTTTTTTGTGAAGGTTTTGTTTTTTTTTGTTGGTATTGGAAGGTATATTGTGAATGTAAATTGAGTTGATTTAAGGATTCAATCTTTGCTGTGATTTTATATGATATGATTAAGATTGACATTGATATGATTTTGTAGTGTCAGATCGTTTATTTTATCTTTTCTATTTGAATGCTGTTCATTTGTTGATTTGATTGTTTATTTGGAAGGTGCGCGTTTATTGATCTGATTTGTGTGTTCTACGCGACAATAGCTGGATTGACTTATCATATGTTAACAATAGTTGGCAAATGCATTCAGTTCATTTTTTTTTTCCAAAAAAAAAAGTCTTGTTTGGATATGTTTCATGTTGGAATTTTGGCTAATGTTACTTGGAAATGTCTTAAGGTATGATGAAATGGCATCCAATTTCAGTGTGGATTACATTGCTGGAGGTAATGTTACTGCTCCATATATTTGATTTTTTGGAATAGGAATTGCTGTGTTATTCATTGTTGGTGATGTGATATATGTTCTTATTTACAGGTGCCACACAGAACTCTATCAGAGTTGCACAGGTAAATTGTTCGTCCAGTGATATATGGGGTTACGTAGTTCTATTTAGTTACCAATGTAATTTAACACCTTTATTTTTAACTTTTGCAGTGGATGCTTCAAAGTCCTGGTGCAACAAGCTACATGGGTTGCATTGGAAAGGACAAATTTGGGGATGAAATGAAAAATAACTGTAATCGCGACGGTGTGAGAGTGAGTATTATTCCTGTTTTCTTCAGTATGGTTTGCTATAAAATTAGCTCTCTGTTTTATGCATGATGCTATCTGAAATTTTATCCAGGTTCATTACTGTGAGGATGAGACTGCACCAACTGGAACTTGTGCTGTTTGTGTCGTTGGAGGGGAAAGGTTAGTCTGGCAAAGAGTTCACCAGGGATTTTTTTTGTGCCCCAGTTTTTCACAGAATGGTGGTGATTCAACCGAAAATTAAAATAGTTGCTTGAATTTTAACATGTGAATTTTGAGTTTGTATGCAGGTCACTTGTTGCCAATTTGTCTGCAGCTAACTGCTACAAAGTTGAGCATCTGAAGAGACCAGAAAATTGGGCTTTGGGTACTATTTACTTCCTTTATTGACAAATTCCATCTTGCTTTTCATGACAATCTTTATTAAGTTTGATTTCTGTTTTCCGAACCAAATTCCGCAGTTGAGAAGGCAAAGTACTACTATATTGCTGGATTTTTCCTTACCGTGTCCCCTGAATCTATACAACTTGTTGCTGAACATGCTGCTGCCAACAACAAGGTAAACCTTATATTCACTGATGGATTATTATGACTGATTTTTTTAAAAGAAGTGTTGTTGTTAATTTGCTTGTGTGATTGCAGATCTTTTCGATGAATCTCTCTGCTCCATTTATCTGTGAGTTCTTTAGGGATGCACAAGAGAAGGTTTTGCCGTAAGTTCCTTTTTTCAAGTATTTTATTTCAATTATAAGTGCCCATGAACATGTGTAATGTGGATTTTGCCTGTTTTGGCTTCAGTTACATGGACTTTGTCTTTGGTAATGAGACAGAAGCAAGAACCTTCTCTAAAGTTCATGGCTGGGAGGTAATGTTTGCTTTATAGCTGAATCAAATGTTTCTAGGTCCATGATACAGTACATTTTAATGGTAATCCGTTTTATGTTTGGCCAATCATCAGACTGATAATGTGGAAGAAATAGCTGTGAAAATTTCACAGTGGCCCAAAGCTTCTGGAACACACAAGAGGATCACTGTGATTACTCAGGGTGCAGATCCAGTTGTCGTTGCCGAGGATGGAAAGGCGAAGAAGTTCCCTGTCGTATTGTTGCCAAAAGAGAAACTCGTTGACACAAATGGAGCAGGTATTTGTCCTATTTTATCGAGTATAGTAGAAGAATCAACAAACATACATCAGGATAGATATAGTTTTCAAAATTCACCATTATTATTATTCAGTTCAGTTGCTTGAACGAACGAACGAATCTAATCAGTTTGCTCAGGCAGAATTTATAAACCTGATTGCTGATGCATGATGAATTGTTGGTACAGGTGATGCATTTGTGGGAGGATTTTTGTCACAGTTGGTTCAAGAGAAACCCATTGAAGAATGTGTAAGAGCTGGATGTTATGCTGCCAATGTGATTATCCAGAGGTCTGGCTGCACATTCCCTGAGAAGCCAGATTTCAACTAAGCCATTCCTTTTCTCGAAGGAAACCCCCTCCTTCCATTTCCATCTTCAGTTTTGTATTCCCTATTGCTTAAAATTTTGATAATTGTATTGTTTCGAATGCTGTTGTTGCCATCTTAATTTACCCCAAGATCATTGTTACCTGCTGCTAGGTTCAGTTATTTGTGAACGTTGTCAGAAAGCAGTGTAAAATTATTATATTGAAATAAAATATAGAATATCTATGTAGCAAAATATAATAAGTATATTATTAAAAGACGATATATTAAAAATAATTTTAGAATTCACCATATATGGTATTATACGGTGGAACCATTTCAACAGTACAATTAAGTATTTGAGTTTAGTTCATTTAACAATTTGAGTCTAACATTTTATTTACAAACAAACGTAGTTATAAATAATTCGATCTCAAACGAATTTTTATCGAACTCGACTCACGAGCTGCTTTCGATCAGAGCTGTCTCGTTACAATCCTTCTTTTGACTATTCAGACAGCAGAACAGAACAAGGAAAGTGCGGTGGAAACCAGTCGCCATTAAATCGTGTGAAAGAATATTCTCATTTGACATAATACAGAGAACCCCCTCAACTTTCTAATTTTTTGTCATCACTCCCTGATTTTTCAAAAGGCAATTTTTACCCCTAGCTTATTGAAGATACAATTATTCACTATTAAAATTGGTAGAAAGTATTTTTTAAAGACTAATATGGTTAATATATTCTAATTTTAATAAAAAATTGGTATGTGTTTTGTATTTATTAAAAGAAGATAAATATCGACAATTAGTGTTATTGTAATGTTGCAGTTAATTTTTGTTCTATTAAATTTAGTTTTCTAAATTACCATTTTATATATGCAAATATTGTTGATATTCTAACAAAGCGTGATTCTACTTTTTAAAAATTAACCTACTTTTGTCGTAATTTTCACTTTATCAAATAATATATATTTTTCGACTAACTCAATCTCTCTAAAACAAAAGCATATCTAGTATAGATATTTAAAAAGAACACTTATTAAAATGAAACTATTTAAAGAACACAAAGCTTGATAGAGTAACAAGTATCAAAAAAGAGAGAAAGAAATTTAAAGGAGTAAAATGACAAAAATAAAGAACTTGATGGGTTCGATTGTATTTTTGATCCCACTCTCATTCCACCATTTCTCATTTCTCCTCTCTCACAATCATACACGAAAAGAACTTGAAATCATCCCAAAAAAACCAGATCAAACAAGCAGCAATGCCCGATCAACGTCAAGAAGACATCGTACACCTCAAAACGACAACCCAAATCCTCAGAAAAACAACAACTCTCTTTTCCCCTTCATCATTTCTCACAATTCTCCTCTTATCTCTCTCTTTGTACACGTTTCGTACTCTTATTGAAACCGGGACCCACTCAATTACTACCTTCATTGACAACGACCCTTCACTCAAACCCTTACTCTCCCACCTCACCGCCACTCCCTCCACTCCCCACCACCACCACCCTTATCGCCGTCGACGGCGGCCTTTTTTCCACCTGACGCGTGTGGGGACTTTGGACGACGATTTTTTTTCTAGTGAAGATGAGTTGGATGTTTACACTCAAAAGCCGTTTGGAAAAACACCCATTAATGCTAGCGAGGTTAATTTTAATGGGGTTGTGTCTGATTCTGGAATTGGGGATGTGGTTGTTGATAATGGAGTTAGGGTTTTTCAGGTTGTACGAGCGGGAATTCAGTTTAAAGTTGCGAATTTTAGTGAAATTAGTGAGGAGAATGAGGAGATTGAGCGGAATGATGAAATGGGTGGAGAGTATAATGGTGAAAAGAGGGAGAAAGTTAGGGAATTGGAGAGAGTTGTTGAAGAATTTCAGGTGTTGATTAAGGGATTAGATATGGGGAGACGCGACGCGGTGACATTATTCTTTCTGGTGAGTTTTTTGTCTGCTGCTTATGGTTGGGTTATTCTTGGATTTACTGTAATGTATTCTTGGATACTGGGAGTTGTTTTTGTTTCTGTTGTGAATGATTTGTTAGGAAAGTTTGGCTCTTTTGTTGGTGTTGTGTTTGATGGGTCTAGACTAGGGATTAAGAGAGTTACTGGGTTTATTCTTATGCGCTGGGCAGTGCGAGATGCATTGACTCAGCTTGTTGGGCTGTGGTATTTTGGTGAAGTTGAAGATCAGTATTCGTTTTTTAAGTTGTTTTTGAGGTTAAAGTTGATGCCTTTTTCGGTTATGTCCCCATGGATTCCTGGATACGAGAAGGAGATTTCCGGATTTTTGTTTATGTGGTCTTTGTTGGATACTGCAGTTGGACTTGTTTTTGCAGTGGATGCTTGGGTTACAGTCGTTGATTCAAGGAGGACAGGGAGGGAGATTGTGAAGGAAGGGTTGTATTTGGTAATGACGATGTTTAATCAGGCTGTTCAATTGAAGTGTATTGAAGCCATAGTATGTGGTTCGTTGGCAAGATGGGCTCTGGATAAGGTTCTTGGGAAGTCTTTGGCAGCGATTTTTCAGTCGGTCATGGAAGTTTACTTTATGGTGGCTTGGCTAATTTTTTACTTTGCAGCCAGGTGCAAGGAAGCTCAGTCTGAAGGGAGGAGGTTTGGGAGGAGAGAATTGGAAGGTTTGATAGATGGCCTGAGATGATGAGCAATGGCGATCGATAAGATAATTGTTTAATATCTTGGCTGCCTCTCAACAGTCATCTGTGATGCTGAAGTAGCAGGTGCGGTAATTTTTCAGTGCTTTTGGTTTTGATGCTTCTTTCAGTCTCCGTGAATCAGCACTGCCATTAACTGGTGCAATTACTTGACACCAGTGGTGAGTTGTATACTTCCATCACACAAGGCGATACACTGCCGGTGTATATTTTTCCACGAGAATTAAATGCTTCATGTGAATAGTTTGTTGCAATACCAATTCTGTTGTTGAACATGATATCAACTGTAAACCGTTTTTAGTACCTCACTCTGAATAACATTTGTCCCATTTGTTTCATGAAATTTACAGTTTCTAGTTTGTTCATCTTCTTATTCAACTGAACAAAATATTGTGGAGTTTATTTTGTTAACTTTTATTCTTCGTAAGGGTATACTTTCTCAGTGTGCCGTTACTGCTCTTCTTTGCAAACTAATGAATCTGATCATGAAAAATGGTCAGTTAAATTCTGATGGATCGATTACGTTATTTTCTTTCCGACTGTATAGTGGTGAGGTTCTTGTATTGGTGGCTTTTGGCTTCTAATGAGATTAAGGATCTTTTGTCGCTACAACTAAAGAATGATAGGTTTGTCATTGTTTAAATTTCTTATTTGTGCTTGTGTTTTAGGATTTGTAAGAAGAGAACCACAGCTAATAGTTGCTCTTCTTTACATTTGAACCTGATCACATAAGTTTGGAATCATTTAGAGTGGAAGTGCTGTAGGAGTGGTCCTGTTTGTCTATTATGTCTTTTGGTCCCAGATGAAATGCTATGGAATCATGGAGGAATGATAACTTCAGTTGTTCACTTTGGTGCTTAATAGAACTCGAACCGAAGACTTTCAGGTGTTTACTTCTCTGTGGTCCTTGTATCAGCATTTTAGTTGCCGTTATCTATCTTTATCTGTTCGTTATCTATCTTTATCTGTTCGTTATCTGTTCTCATCACTCTGGAAAATTGGAAATTGGTTCATGATTATTGTTGGTCCACTTTATCTTTTTGTTTACCAATGGCGAATGGGTGCCATTCTATGTCAAGTGGTCATATATCTTTCCAGACATGATCCTGATCTTTAAATACTGAGATGCTTTGTAGTGCAGTTAAGATAGACCTTCTTTCTAATTTAATACATTTTATGGTGTGAGCAGATGATGAAACCACGTCAGCATCTTTAGACGGTTGCCTTGCTCATCGCTGATTTCTAAACATGGTAAGACCTCATTCTATTTTCCAGTCATGCAGATTCGAACCCTTAACCTAGAAAAGGCCAGTCTGTCGTCTTTAGGGCATAGGATCAAATCTTTGGCTGCTAAGTCTGCTGTACTGGGTTTGATTATATGTTGGTGTCTTGGTTTTATAGTTTATCTGCAGCCACTTTGGTCATATTTTTCTGCCAAGTTTGTTGCAATGGAAAAGGAGAAGGGACCAAGCTGGTTGGTTAAGTTGGCCTGTCGGCTGTGGTTGTTTTCTCTTGCCTTTTCATTTATACATCGGTCAGTCAGTCAGACAGTTCCCATATCATTGTGTCTCTAAACTTGTCTTTTACTGTATCATAATGGATTCATGCCAGCTTTCTAGGAAAATTTATTTAGGGACCTGACAACAATATTAACGTTGAGTGATTTTTGCCGTTGATTACTTTAGATTAGCGACTAAGATCATGCAATTCAAAAAAAAAAAACACTAATGGAATCGAATCTGAATGTCGTCCGAAGTTAATGAAGTTATGGTCCGAATATCATGCATGGAAAGTATTGAATGTTCTTATGGGGCTCCTTGTTCTGTAGCAACTTAGCAAGTACGACCGGTGTGCACATACGTGCCTGTTGGACTCTATTTTGTCAGAATGTAAATCTTATAAGCGGCTAGAATTTTATGCAGATGGACATGACTGATGTACGTGTTGCCAAATTAACTGTTGAGAAACTCGTGTAAAGAATCGTGTTAGAGTCGGTTACTGAATCAGAAACATTTTCAAATGGGTGAGAATAGGCGAGTTAAAAGTAGTTCAACAAAGAATACGGTAAAAAAGAGCGGTGTTACCAAAAAATATACGATAGAAAGACTAAATTATAAGAGTAAGCAGGAGCCCAATTTATCATCCTTGGATTAAGGGAGAGAATCATTAATCATTATATTACAAAAATCTATTTATAAAGTGTACAGCATAAGGGGTTGCATATTAGCATTAGCATAAGCCTCATGAATCAATCTGTCAACTTTCAGTTAACTCTTTCTACATGCAGATCACAGACGCAAACAGTTCCTTCCATGGTGCGGCGAGCTAGCACAGCGAACGACGTCTAGGAAGATGCTTTCGTCGCAAGGAATGCAGAGTTTGGAGTCCGCAGTGAAATCATATTCATCCTGAGCTTGATCAAGCAAAGCTTTGAACAATGGATGCTTCAGCAAGGTAACTTTGATCACAAACCTCCTGCAATTCTCACCTACATACACTACTAAATGCCCTTTCGGCACATCTTTCGGAATAGATTTCTCTTCCTGCAACGAACTCCACAGACCCCATTGACAGCAATGTTCACACCCTGCACAAGGCATGACTTCACTCCCCATCTTTCTCCACTTGTTTACACATGCATTCAACAATTTCTTCTGCATGTTCTTCATGATTTAACAGAAGGTGAAAACAGTTCCAGGAAGAAAGTAGAGAAATGTTGATGGTGGTCTGATAACGAGTGGAATAGAAGAAGAATATATAGGTGAAAAACGCAGAGAGGTGTTCTTACATGGCATTAAATGTCTGACATGACTGCTAGCTAAGAGATCTCGAGAGCTTAAGCATGAACGATCATATGATGTATATTTTGGAGCATATTAATAACTTCTTATGTGTATATATTATATGGGTCATTTTGGCATTGCCGGCTGTACCTTTCTTGTGCTTTAAAGGGTAAGCGTTGTGATACGAAAGTGTACGAACATGCTCATATAAGAAATCAAGGATTCAATTTCCATATGAATCTTAATTAGTGACGAATTCAAAAACTTTTGTAAGAGGGTGATATTTCAGTTAAAAAGTTTCAATGTATTATAAAAAATATACGAATCAACATTGTTGTTGTCTAGATTCAGCAACGACGTCTCACCACTAAGCTAGCAGATCCTGCAAAATAAAATACGATCAAAGGCTGGGGCTCGTCCCCGGGTGCACTCCGACGCTCAAGTGAGTAATCGAATAATGTTTCTGTAGTAGTTTTCGGGCGGTAAGAGCGTCCCTTTGAAGAATTTTTGAATCTCTTTATATTATTTAAACATATTAGATTTGTCGCTACCTTTTCTGTCGACAACAACGTGATGAGTTATTATAAGAGAAGACAACACGGTCATATTTTTATCATAATTATGTATCATTGTATCAAAAATTTACTAGCTCTTGAAGAGGATAAACAGGAGACAAAATGTGTGCAAAACTTGACAAAGCACAACAAATTTGTTGCTCTCTCTTAGGTCGGAAATAACTAGAGGAGGTTACAATATATAAAAGAAGACAACACAGTTATATTTTTGTCGTAATTACTTTTCATTGTACCAAAATTACAAGCTCATGAAGTTATCTAAGATAAAGAGGAGACAAAGTGTCTGCAAAACATGGAAAGCAGTAAGGAGAAAAGAGAGAGAGAGAGAGAGAGAGGTATAAAGAGAGGATGGATGGTGGTTGAAGAGTGATGTTTGGAAAGTCTCGAAGTGAAGACCCCACAAGTTGAGAAGAGATAAGAAGATATGAAGAGGCATGGGATGAGCTTCTCGGACAAAGTGCGATCCCTTGTAATCAACCTCAAACTTTGGATATACTGAAATAAATCTTCTTCCTTCTCTTTCACTACTCTTCTCAACATTTCCATCTCAGTTTGTCCAAACGTTAAACTTTGCTAACCCATCCCATGCATTTCCATTATGTGGTCGTCTTCGTTATTTAAGGTTGTTCCACAATCCTGTTGCAAATATTGCTGTGTAATTTGAAACATAATGCAGTTGAAGAGGGTACACTACAAGAAAATTAGGCATTTCGTCGCAAAGAGAAAAAATGCGGCAAAGGTTGTCTGAAACAAAGCCTTCGAATATGGAATTTTGGATGGAATTCGTTAGAAGTTTTTTATCATGACAAAGTTTGTCAAAAAAGCGGGGTCAGCAGTAGAAAGGTTACGACGAAATTCGACGAAAATTTGTCATAATTTAGTTAATAATTGAGAATGAGCTAGGCATATTCATCAATTTTTGATCTATTTGATAGCGGTTCACTTATAAACCGGTAATTATAAAACCGTACCGAATCATTTACATATATCTGCACCACAGTGTGAGCTAAGCCTCCACTTGCAATATAATCAAATCCTGCATCAATCTTTCTTGATGATAACAGCAGCATCCGTTTATTGATTATGAAGGTCGTCGATGGCAGAACGGACATGACAGAGATTTTGAAAACCGGCAACCTTCCATGCATTCACGTACATTTGAATCATTCCTGAACAATTATACGTTATCAGCTAGCTGCTAACATAATTAGACACAAACGAAGTGTAACTACGAGCTGGTTTAGTTGAAGTAATATTGTCGGAATGTCCGTACGAGAAGTAACAATATTGAAAGTGTACGTAATGGAATGTAATCACATAGATATACTGAGTGAAGGTGGATAATTTATTTGCGAATCTCTGCAACAATCTGACCATGCCATGAAGGAGATGGGGCTGAGGTCTGGTTTTCTGCAACAAAAAAAGGATATTAATGGCAGATATGGAAACATATTTTTGGTCTTTGGTTGCAGAGAAACGAGGTAGAGTATGGAAATCCACAATATGAATCTTACTGAGAATCTTTCATTTTTTTTTTTTTTGGTCCACCGTGTCGATGACACCGCCTGGTATTCGGTGGCCACATTGGACCCCGACTATTCCAGACCGCTCCGGGAGGCTTGGGAGCTACCGAAGGGGAGTGCTCCCACGCCAGGAATCGAACCTGGGCGGACCCGAAGCGAGACCTCTAACATGGGGGTCGGTTGCCACTCGACCACTACCCCTTTGGTACCGAGAA
>CANYCX010314507.1:0-16583 GCA_948193385.1 Breynia disticha f. nivosa
AGGATGAAATCCTAAGAAAGTACGGATAAGCCATGAAGTTACATAAAGGAAAATATACAGATAATTCACAGATGATCGTATTTTCATAAATATGATTAATTGGTGACTCATTATAAAAGAACACGTGAATGAACACAGACATATGATTTCATAGTCATATGATGTATCATATTGGTTACATGATCACCTGATCACAATCACGTGAATAAACACGTGCAAATGATATAATAACATATGTAATAATCACAGAAAACATGATAACACAGTCACATGAATCACAGTCACATGAAAGCACATGAGTACACAAACATATGATAGTGGTGATGACACAAATAGACGTGGTGATAATTGATGGTTATGATAGGAGACAGAAGTATAAATGGAGACAGAAGTATAGTTACAGTTATATAGCCCGGTTCACATGTTAATACGATAATAAGTATAAAAATTACAGAATATAAAACAAAGATAAAGAATATAACAAAGTATACAGATGATAAGATATATGTTTCCTCACGTTTATAAATAGAAGGGTAGAATCGATGAAACAAATAGATATAAAAGATGATAAGTAATATAAATGATTACTCACTGAGCCTGCAAGTCATACAATTGTGATTTTTATTTTAGGAATAAGTATAAAAGATAGTTCATCGAGCAGGTCAGCTGTAGCTCCTCAACACTTCCTCTCTCTATAGCTAGACATTTGTAAAACGCTTCCACATTAATAAGGTTAAATACATGATTATAAGTTAATAAATATAAGGTGTTTTAATTTTGTATCAGAGCAATATATGAAAAGGCTTAATTATATGATTAAATACGTAATAAAAGTAGGGATGTTTTATTAGCACCCGTAGTTTATGGCATAATTTGCATAACCCACATTGACATGCATCACGAGCATTCATAATATGTAAAATGTTGGTTGTGACAATATGTGTGCAATGTGTAATCTTGTGTGATGATTGAAATCAAGGGCGGAATTGTACTGTGTGGTAAAAATGTCGGGTGTTAGGTATAGAGATGTGGTAATTGTTATGCGGTGTTAAATGTGAATGAAAAGGGTGTGTCTATAATTGTTTCCCAGCCAGTTTCATCCTCTGAAATCAAACCTGAGATTCCAGAAATTTTTTAGGACCTAAAATGACCTGATAAACGGTTTAGCACAAATGGTTTGGAAAATGGCCTTGCTAGGCTATTTACCAAACCGTTCTAAACTCTAGAATGGGCTTAAATCAAGTAAATTTAGGGTAGGAATGTTATGGGGTGAGTTGTTGGCTTACATGGCTTGATGAATAAGTTGTATAGCTTTTAGAAGAAATCTTAAAATGTGCTTAAACAATTACATACGAATGAATTAATGATGTGTGATGGCTTCATAGTCAGTATGGTGACGTTGGAAAAATATATGCTCACTGAGTTTTAATACTCAATGTTTCTCTCCTGTGAATATGTTGTAATTGGTGCAGGTTAATAGGTGGGCAGTTGGTTATTTTAGGACTACACACTTGGATAGTTTGGGCCTAGGTTGGCATGGTTCGGGATCCATCCAGTTTACCTTTGTTATGCTCAATTAATGTATTTAGTTTTTGGGTATGAGCATAAAACTTGGAAACTCGATTAACTATATGGCCTTTAGCCTTGTAAGCCATTGGATGGAAAGATACATTGTTTTGAACATGAAAACTTCACAGAGTTTAGTATGATATCACCGAAATGCAGACGCTCAAAATTTTATAGTGCTTTTTCTGTCTTTCTTTCTTTGGGATTTCTTGTAAAAATTTATACTGATTTTTAGGAACTGAATTATTATTTTCTAATGTACAAAAAGTAAAATTTTGAGTGTCATACCCCAATAATGATAGACTAGGGATATTTAAAATGTAATCTCTTTCTTCAATGTCCTAAAAACGTATGCCTCACATATGCCAGCTTAAGCATTGAAAAACACATTTAAGGAAGTTCTATCATAACATGCACATGAATAAACATGATAAAAATGAAATGCCTCATTTCTTTAATCATAAGTAATTAGTACAATGTATTGGGATAGTGCTACACTGGCACATAGAGCTCACCACGCCTGGCATGCCTAACTACCTATCTTAATTTGTGTCTAACACGCCCACCCTTGCTTTTTGCATGCTCGATGTGTTCTCAAAACTTAACACATTTTCCATTTGTAAAATATGCCTTTTACTGCCTATCATTTTTACAGCTATTTCACATAATTATACAAATGTATTCATAATGCTTATGCTAAATGGATAATATATACTAGGTTTACATTTGGTTTACCTTTAGTTTCTGTGTCTATTTTATTAATTATAATCTATTAGGATAGTGATATGATAATTCTTTTGACTCAAAGAAATTTGTCCTCGAAATTCATATTTGTTTACTATATGTCTTTATATACTTTAATTTTGCTTATATGCAAATCTATTTTCTTTCTTGTAGACAATTGTACTTATTCCATTGTATTATCTTTTGTCTGAAAACAACTATGAATAAACTTTGTCTTTGTTATTTCTTACCGTCTTTGGAAACTTCTCTTTTATAGTTTATCTACTGATATAACTTTCTGATACATTGCTTGTTTTTAATCTTTCATTTCTTTAATTTTATCATATTTAACTTTTGTTCTTTATCTTTTCTTCTTTCTTGTATGTTTCCTATATAAATTT
Source organism: Breynia disticha f. nivosa (assembly GCA_948193385.1). Classification (NCBI taxonomy): domain Eukaryota; kingdom Viridiplantae; phylum Streptophyta; class Magnoliopsida; order Malpighiales; family Phyllanthaceae; genus Breynia; species Breynia disticha. Next base: position 2,691 of record CANYCX010314507.1, read on the forward strand.
TTATATCCTTTTTTTATCTCTCTCATGTCTCTTTTCTTATTTGATAATTTACTTTCAAATTTTCATTCCTACTTATTTAAGATGTTGATTGACTATTCTTCTTTATTTTCATTGACTATTCTCTTTGCACTCAATCTTTGTCACATTTATTTCTTATGACCATTAAAATTAATCATTTTATGACTGGCACTTTTTTCTTTAATTTTGCATCTCTTTTTTTTAATTTAATTTTGTTTCTCAAAAATCTATTCACCTTTATCATCAATAGTTAATTCTACATCAATTTGTTTATACTGTTTTTATTTGCTATATACCTTTGATTATTTCTTTAATCTAATTCATATAGTCAAATAGTTCACATGTGCAATATTTACTTATGCTTACTTTCAACTGTTTGTCAAATATCATTTCATATTTATTGTCTTTGATTCCAATCTAGTAAATTACTTTCTATAATAGCTATTGCTTTCATGCCAATAAATAGCTTTTGTATTTATGTTCATTTAATCTCATGATTCTTTACAAATTTTCTTCAGAGTTTTATTCTATCTTCATGAATTTATATTATCATAAGCATCCATATTCTGTTTATTTCTACCTGTACTCTTCTATAATATTCTTTCTATGTTTTTCTATTAAATTTCTACTTTTCTTCTTTTGTATATATTTGCTAAATTTTATGAGTTCATCTCTTCAACTCATGTTTATAATATAACTTAACATCCATAACAACTTAAAATTTCTTATCATTTGTACCTTTATTTTTATTTGAATATTATTCATTAATTCCTCTATCTTCTATTTCACCGTGTGATTCATTTTACAATATAACTCACATTAATCATCTTCTATTCATTCTTGTGTTTCTTTTCCTACTGAATTTTATATTCTTTACGTTAAACCTTATTTTCATGCATATATAAGAAGTATGATACTCATTTTTATGAAAAAATTCACTTTTTGAGAATATAATATCTTTAAATTTATTTAAATCATCCTATAGTGTAAAATACTTTTCTTTTCTGACTCATGTCACATATCTTATTTTCTCAATCTGTTTACTTTTATACCCTTTTATATTCAATATAATGTTATCTTTGTTTATTCTTATTGACGTTTGAAAATTTTTGGTACTTATACTACTTTATGATTCTATATTGTTTACTAAAAATCATATCTAAAAAATATTCATACTTCTTACCTTATCCTGTCAAATATTCTTTATGAACTATTTGTTTTCTTTGTTTATCCATTTTGTTATACTATCGATTTTTGCATCTTTAAACTAATGATTTATCCTATTTTTCCTATGTAATTCCATATATATCCTTTAATTATTCTGATTCAGTTGATTGATCAACTTTAATTTACGAATTCTTCTTGATATGATTTTTTAATAGATTTCTTTGTCATTCTCTTTATTGTTATGCTTCAATCGCTTTTATTTTGCTTATCACATTTGTTATGATTATTTCTTTATCAATAGTGTAGACCTTTTATCATTTATTGTCTAATATATCATTGATTGTCTTTTTAAAATTTTAATATCCTTTTAACCTCTCTGTTCTAATTCAATATGACATTCTTTCTTTATAGTCACAATGTTCAATCTTTCATATCTAAATTTTTGTCTGACGACTTAATTAATTTATATTTATTGAATTTAATATATATTTTTATATATTCTTTGTAATAAGATTTTTCCTCTAAAATTTATATCTCATATTCTATAAACCTATAATACTATATCATATAAATAATAATCTATATTAGATCATTGTATATTCAACACTAGTGTATTATTGATCATTGTTTATTTATAATTAATATTATTCACTTTATTCTTTATTTCTATTCATCTGTCATTTTGTCATTATTCTATTGTCATTATAATATTTCTTCCATAACTATTGATCAATTATTACAATCATCCTAAACAATTGTATCCAATATTGCACAATAAAATTTATTATTAATCATTTGTAAACTCATACAAACATTGATCGATTCTTTGTAATCACTTTTAAATATTTATAAATATTTCTATCTGCTCATATAATGAAACTATTTTAGTTGATTATTACTTTTTTTAATCAACCTAAACAATTGATCAATTATTACAATCATCCTAAACAATTGTATCCATTATTGCACAATAAAATTTATTATTAATCATTTGTAAACTCATACAAACATTGATCAATTCTTTGTAACCACTTTAAAATATTTATAAATATTTCTATCTGCTCATATAATGAAACTATTTTAGTTAATTATTTCTTTTTTTAATCTTATGTCACTTTATCTTTGTGTCTGTATCTTTTATTCATTGTATTATAAATGTCACACCCAATATCCACTTGTATTTTTAAATAAATTAGTAAAAATTTTTCACAAAACTCAACTTATAAGTGGGCATTAAATTTGAGGATTTAAAAACCATTTGATCATGCATACTTAAATTTATTAATGCCATTTTTACAAAAACTCGTGGTACATATAGTAGGTTTACAAAAATATATAATTGCATTCCAAAACATCATTTATACATGAATGTAATTTAAAAAAGAGAACAAAATAAATTTAGGAGCCTGAACTTGTACTGAGTCCCATATAGTTCTATTGCGAGTGACAAAATGGAGTATGAACCTTCTCAACGCTCTACACATATTTTCAACAGTACCAACAATGAGTTTTAAAAACTGAGTAAGTATACCTACTCCTGCACTTACCTAGTTATGTCGAGTATATGTACTTGTTCATGGAGTATTAAATACATTTTCAACTTTCCAAGTATTTCTTACTATAAGTTTATGCCTTATTGTGTTCAATTTTTTATCTCAAAACTTGTCATCTTTACTCATGCCTATTAAAATTTCGATACATTTTACATCTTTTGGACTTAACAAAGGAGGAACACGGTCATGCCTCCAACCTATGTTGACCCCTAACTCTTAGTATTCATCCTAACATAGGTCGTGTTACATACCATAACCATCTCATCCAATGCTATCAACTGACACGGGCCCTATATAAAGCAACACAGTCCCTGTGTTGAACCATAACAAAACCACACTTAATAGACACGACCCATTTAATGGACTATGATTCCCATGTTAGTCCACTGGTAGAAGTTTCAAGGACTGACACGGCCCATGTAATGGTCCACGGTCCCTGTGTTAGCTCCCTGCATCACAAAAATCAAGTTTGTCATATACGATCCAACCCTTCATATGTGCAATAACAACATAAAAAATATTCAACCAATCCTTCATCAAACAAAATTAATCCAACCATATAAAAGCATTCCTTAACTCTTCAAATCATATTGTCAACATTCTATTTCATGTTTTCACTAATAAAATTCAACAAATTTTAGTAACACTCATGCATTTACTATTTTGTAAAACTTCAAACATAACAAATGTATATGAAAATGGCATGGTATGCTTCACATTATTATACTATCATGTTTTATGCATGCTTATGTAATTTTCAACTTAGCATCTCTCGTTCATTTAAGGTAATCCCTTTTTTTCTCAAAACTTTAAACTCTCACTCTATCTTGGGCAATCCCCTTTTTATTATTTATTTTAGAGCTCTCACTCTTTTTTGGGCCATCCCCTTTTTTATCATCATTATAGAGCTCTTGCTCTCTTTTTGGGAAATTCCCCCTTTTCTTTTCTTTACACACACACTATTCATCGTATGCATCATATCTCAATATTATGCAAAAAGAAGATGCATTATGCCTATTTCATAGTTCATACGTAAACCATTCAATCTGACATTCTATCAAGCATCCAAAATTCAACAATCGAACAACAATTACCAACTATTCACATGCCCATTCTTAACAATATGAAATACACAATTAAGCATAAAAATCACCATGTTATTATTCACAATCAAGTATAGTTAACCGTACATATACAATCGATATCAAGGTAAGTGTTGTAGAACCACAAATAGCTCTAGAAGGAGGGGGAGGGGTTGAATAGAGATATTGAGAACTTCCAATTTTTTTTACAGAAATAAGAAGATAGAACAATGACGCACAATATAGAGTGGTTAAGCCTTAACACCTACATCCACTACCTAATCTCCTACTTAGAGGATTTTGGCAAACTCATAACTATTACCTCACTTTTAAGCTTAGTGAGAACTTCCTTACACACTTAATTTTTGGCATAAGCTATCTTACAGTTCAATTTGATTCACGGCTCAAATCCTACCTTACAAGAGCAATGAAATATTCTAGACCACTTGACAAAGTAATACTAGTTGTGTTAAGATAAGGAATATACAATAACAACACTATTTATTGTAGAAATTACTTATAAAGAATAAAAGAGCTTAAAAGAATTTTTTGTAGAATTTTTAAAGCTTTAATGATAGTCCCTATCTCTCTCTTATGAATATTGTGTCTTTTATACATACCTTTGAAAATATAGATGGTAGACACAAAGTATGTCCCAATTGGAGGTCTTAAAAATAGTGCCTTATGCTGCAAAGCACTTTCTGGTTGACTAGCCCAAGTGCTGATAGACTAACAAATTCTTTCTTGGTTGACTGAAAACTTTACTTCTTGAGTAGTTTGATGTTTTGGTTGACTAGCCCAAGTGCTGGTAGACTAACAAATTCTTTTTTGGTTGACTGAAAACTTTACTTCTTGAGTAGCTTAATGTTTTGGTCGACTAGCAATTTCTCTAATTCTATAACTTCCATTCTAGCAACTATTCAGATCAAATTTACTGTTGGTTTACTTGAGTAGCGTTCTTTTTTGTCTACTAAAAAACCTCTTTTTAGGTCACCTAGGAATGTGTCTAATCCACTAATATGTCCTCTTTAGACAACAACATTCAAATTTGAACTATAATCATTAGTGTTTCACTCTAAGTCTGATTTGATCATGATTATGTCTGTTAAACATGTGATTTCCCACCAGCTAGTCGTTATGCTTATTTTTTACTAGAAACACCAGTGTACTAAACTAGGTGTATGTTTGGTCGACTAGAATGCTCCTCAGTCTGCGTACTAGAGTCCAATTGTTGTTACTTGAGTCCAAGCTGCTTTGTGGTCGGCTAGATATATTCTTAATCAAATAAAAAGCTATCCAAAAACATATTTGACCTTTTTATTTGTTTTGCTTCTATCATTTGTCAACCTATTGAATATTATTCATCCTGAAATCTATTTCTATTAAGTTCATACATTTCCAACATTATCAAAACTTAGGAATGAATTAATGTTCACTACCATTGGTCCAACAATCTCCCTTTTTTGTTAATGAAAAAACTCAAATGAATTTGATAAAAATGTGAACAACACAAGAGAGACAAAAATTGTATAGATCATGGTTGAACCTTGTCTAGGATGTTAGCACCGAATGCAATCAAACCAAAATAATATTCCAAGTATAATATAAGCTCCCCCTCAATATATGTTCTCCTTATCCAAGATATGAATTGAGAAAAATCCAATTTCAAAGTACAAATTTGCAAATTCGCTCACATTCGCAATACATTTCTCCCCCTTTTTGGCATTCATCAAAAAGGAAGAAAACAAATGAAGCACAGGTAATGTGAACATGCAACAATTACACATCCATAATATAAACAAAAATCCAAATACAACATGAACATTAAAAGGCAAGAAACACAACATCCATAATCCAAACACATACAAGCATCCAAATAACATAAACATAATAATATGTGTGACGCATAAATTCTTAAACCAATTTTACTGCGTATTAATTTAATTAACAATTTCTATGCCATTTTGTTTTCCTTTTTAACATAATAACTTTAACCTGAATGCCATATGTTGACACCAATTTGCAGAAAAGCTTTCGACTAACATTTGAAAGGAATGAAAGGAAATATAAACCAATACTATATGAAATGTGGAGAAAATAAAAGTGTCTTGGGGAAAAGCCCTACACGGCGAGTATCAACACTAATGTAAAATGACAAGTTTACAAATGCAAAGTTTGTAAAAAATAAAATGTGTGGATGAAATCCCCGACCTCACAGCGATAGTCCCCAAGAGTATCAAGAAATAGTGTAGAGAGAGTGAATGGTCTACGCGGCAGCCTCCTCGTTTGTGATACACAAACATAGCCACATAAAACATGAGTATAAAAAATCAGTAAGAGTATGGCCCTCTCGTCACTTATCTAACCATATAAAGACTAATACACTCGTTCAATTATTCTCACTCTTATATCACTAGTTAGATTTCTCGTTCTTTACTTTTAGAGTGTTCTACTCTTTTTCTTAAATTCTAGGATACATTATCTAGGTGCTTAATTCAATTTTTCTATAGTGTTATTTAATTCACAAATGTTATTTTTTATGTCCCTAACTTGGTCTGGGTCATGTACTAACTCTAAGATGTTCTAATGTATGATTTTCTAGGCCAAACGACCTTTTTGGCTCCATTAATGTATGTTTGAATCATGAATAACATACGTTATTCTAATGGCCCATTCAAGTAAAACATATAATGCATAATGCAGGTCACCACTAGATTAATGTACATTATTTAGCTTCAGCAGACTCATTTTACACATACAATTCACACCCAACACTTAGTCATTTTACCCTCAACTAACATCCTATTAATAGTCATTTTACCCTCAACTAACATCCTATTAAATATTCTCCATACCATTCAACTCGCATACTTGTCCTCCTACTTATACACATTGTGAAAACACATCAACATACTATAATTAACCCAATCAACCATAATTCATTCCCATTTCCACAATTCCACATAACGATTAACACTTAATAACATATAACTTAGGCACTCAATCATACACTCCACTTCCTTACATACACTTTCTGCCTTTACATTTATAACATCTTAACAACCATAGCATACCACAACTATATGAGATCATAACTCATGCATAAAATTGCATTTTTACCTTTCCAAACATAAGTCATATATCACACATATACATAATGCACTCAATATTCATTAATCATCCACATCATTAACATTAACACAGTCATAATCATCACTTCACAATTCACGCCATACAATCTCATATGTACAGTCATCATCCAATTGTATGCATCATGATATGCTAGTGAAAATCACGCCATAAATCTCGTATACAAAATCTTCAACGAGCTTTCGCTCTGTAGTTTTCTCTTCGAGTTTTTGCTAGGCAGTTTTCTCTTCGAGTTTTTGCTAGGCAATTTTCTCTTTAAGTTTTTTATCGACAATTTTCTCCTCGAGTTTTTGCTCGGTAGTTTTCTCTTCGAGTTTTTGCTCATTAGTTTTCTCTTCGAGGTTTTGGCCAGTAGTTTTCTCTTCGAGTTTTTGCTCGGTAATGAAAACTGCATGAATGCCATGGAAAATCATACACATATAGTTACATGCTCATAAAACACAATTGATCCCAAACTCCATCAATATAAGGAAACTTCATGTCATGACCTTTCATCAAATGCCATAATCATTTTTTTCTTGCCATTTATACGCACTCATGCATTCAATATTACCCAACTATCAATCTTATGTAAGTTCTACCATATAATTATTCCACATGCATGAAAGTCATGAATGCATATATATAACTTACACTTTTCTGCCACCATTAGACAACAATACAAAGCATATCATGCATTCATTTTCTCATACTCTTTCACCCTATACTAAAGCAAGGTAAAACACATTCATTTCATGGAATCATAACCAAACACATCATTTAAGGCCATTGAAACATTATAGCACAATACTTAAAACAGAGTCCTTCCTTCTCACATAAGCATACGCACTCACACCTTACACGGTCATTTCATGTTTATTTATTCAATTACACACTTAAGCCAACATAATTAACCATATAAAGACTAGATATGGATAAGTAAGTTATGTGCCATACACTTACCTCCTAATCTAGGCGTGCTCATTCGACAGTCGCTTCGGCTCCTCCGCAGCTCTGGTTCCTATTGATTATTAAATAACATACATACAATCAATAACTTAATAACCCCTATCATTCTAATATACCCTCCTAATTTTATGGCTCTTATGTCTTACTTGGGTTAGAGTGGAAGACTTACCTCAAGATAGAGTTTTCTCCCCAAACCCTATCTCTGTTGATGAGGAGAAATGTGAAGGGCTTTGTATTGCGGGTTGTAATTTAAGGAATGATAGGTTAGATGAGGGTTTTTGAAGATTTGAGATGATGATTTTAGGATAAAGAGGGCTTTTTTGTGTTTAGTAGTGCCTTGGATCTCGTTTTTCCCTCTTTTTAATGACCTGTTTGGAGCCCGTTAACATAGGTTTTGAGAAATTAACGTAGGCTATCCAACCAACGTTATTCTAGAATTTTTTCCAAAATAACTTATGTTATTCTCATGAATAACGTACGTTATTCATGTCGTTCTTGCACTTCTTCATTTTCTTGAAAAAATTTCTTTTATCTCTCACATCCCTCAGGGTCTCTATCCTTCCTGGCACTATTAAGGCTTATTTTTCACCTATTTTAAGGACTTAAATTTGAGGGCGTTACAATATGCACACATACAAATATAAAGGATAAATGAGACCGTAGTTCTCAAGAATATCGAACTAATACAAATATAGATCCACTTTTAAGAGTGAAAATCACAAAATATAAACAATCAAACATAACAACAATAAGGAAGATAGATGGTGATTGAAATGTATTATCTTGTGAGATACACTCCAATAATACAGACGAGTCACATCATTTTCATTCTGCTAAGTCAACTTTTCCCATATCTTTTCAACCATTGCAGAGACCTTCTCAATCATCTTACTTTTCCCATATCTTTTCAACCATTGTAGAGACCTTCTCAATCATCTTAATTTTCCCATATCTTTTCAACCATTGTAGAGACCTTCTCAATCATCTTGCACATACAGCTCATTTCTCCTCGAATCTTAATGCTCATTTCACCTATCTTAGGGCAAACTGCTTCAATCTTCCTCCTAATAGTACCTGTATCTTGAATCCCAACATTGCTCTTCCTATTAGAACTCCTCTTAGGATTAACATCTGGAAGTGATGTCCCTTTATCAATTGGAGTTTAATTAAGAGTCCATGCATGGGTTCCGTACATCCATCCCTATAACTTTTCAATTTTGTTGAAATGCAGAGAAAGCTTCACTTTCAAGATCAATCCTTTTTTCTTCTAAAAACATTGTAATATGTGTCCCGAGAGGCATCCTTCTTTGTCTATAGGATGGATTCAAATCTCTTTATGAAGCCACCTCCCCTATAGACTCCTCATCCTTAATATAAGATGAGGAAAGTTTACCTTCCTTCTGGCCTGAAGATGTTAAATTATTTCCACATTTAGATTGGATATAAAATTATTACTAATCTTTTTAAGATGGATAACACGATTGATTGTGCAGTGCAACATCTGATACTTTGTTAGTAAGTCCATTTCCTGTAAAGGCTTATCACTCTTTACCACCATCAAGTCTCAGAGGTTTTGGATTCCCTCTTCATGATTGATGCCCATTATATTTTAGGCTCATCTTCTTCATCATTTGAGTCCTTGTAGTTTTTATTTTTCACTAAGCTCCTGTCATCGTTACAGCAAATTGGCCTTACACCTGCTTTCTTCATTCCAAACCACTTACAAATCTCATTCCAAGTTATGATTATCTCTTTATTCTTAACCCTAGTGTTGATCACCGTTCCTCGAGATTGATCCCCACTAATGAAAACATGAATGTTAACATAAAATTCTATACTATGTCATCAAACATATCGTTTTCATATCCAACCATATCATGAATTCCTTTTCTCTAAAATAATCAAAAATTTCACCCTTGGGAGATTTTATAATGTTTGTCCAATGGAACTTCATTAGGAGTATTAAAGGTTTGTACTTAACTACCTTAAAGTATATATCCTTCTCAGTTTGAGTAAAACATGGGATAATATGTTCTTATTCTAAAGATGCATCTCATTAGGAAGAAGAACCATAAACATGGGAAGTCTCTTATCGTGACCTCTTGCTTGGATGGTCCTTACAAGATTGCCCCTCAACATCCCTTTGTGTGTTTATTTTAGCCATTTTTGTGGATTTGATATTGATTAGGGTTTTAGGGATGTAAGGTGATGTAGTAGGATTTTGAAAGAATAAAGGGTTGATTTGAGTGAGGTGGTTCTAAATATTTGAAGTAAAATGAAGATTTTATGTTAGATTGAGGATGGGCGGTTGACTAAGGCTTTTGAGGTTTTAAGTTTTCAAAGGTCAGATGAAATAAGAGAGTTGAGTGCTATATGAGGCTAAGTTCATTTTTAGTCAACTAGGTCCAGTGTTAGTCGACCAAAAATAATTGTGTTGGTCGACCAGTAATCTTTCTACTTGAGTAGACAAGGTCCAAAACTTGGCGAGAATGCTATTGACTATAACTTTACTCGACTAGCTCATACATTAGTTGACTAGGTGGCTTTACTCAACTAAGAAAGATTCCTACGTGAGTAGAATTAGCCTACTCAGTTCCAAAAGAAAATGGCTACAGTTGTCCTTGAAACCTACTTGACTAGACTTCTTTTTAGTCGACTAAGAAGTCTTCACTTGACTAAAACTCTCCAAACTACTGGGTTAGAAACTTTTTTACTCGACTAGAATTCATCTTAAACTTTATATATCCAAACTTAATGCAAAAAGTGACTTAGTGGCTTAAGTGTGAAGTGTACCAAAGGGAACAAATTTTTTTATGAGTGTATGTATGTATGAGACATTGTAAAATAAACAATAATATAGAACACATTACAAGAAATTCAAATCACACATGTCAATTCTCATCCTAATATCATTGAATAGTTCTTCTTTAAGTGGCTTAGTTAAGATGTCTGCCAATTAATCCAAAGTTGGTACATACTTTAGGCAAATGTATCCTTTCAAATGATGATCACAAAGAAAATTCAATTCTACTCTATAAAATATGATTTTTACTGAAGCTTATTGCACTAGTATTATCACAATAGATAGGAACATTAGACATATTTATTCCATAATCATGCAATTGATGTTTTATCCAAAGAACCTGATCAGCAGTATCAATTAAATACCTAAATGTTCTTTTGCAAGTAATAAGATGTGATGATTTAGGACATGATTGAAATCTAGCATACAAATAAGTAGAAAACATAATATCCAGTTTGGAAGTGGTTAGATAAAGTACAGATTTGATCATACTTCTATAAAGCTTTTGATCAACATCTTCCTCTTTCTTATGCTTTTAAAATTTAGGATTAGATTCCATAAAAGTCTTTACACCTTTGCACCCTTGTATGTTGAATTTCTTCAAAAGCACCTTAATATACTTCCTTTGGTGTATAAATATCCCATTTGTGAGTTGTTTGATTTGAAGTCCTAGGAAGAACATAAGCTCTCCCATCATACTCATCTCGAACTCACCTTGCATCAATTCACTAAACTCCTTGCACAAAGACGAATCAGTAGATCCAAAAATAATATCATCAATATGGATTTCATAAATCAATATATCATCATCAACTTTCCTAATGAATAAGGTATTATCTACTTTTCCTCTAATATATCCATGTTGAGTAAGAAAAGTACTTAGCCTTTCATACCAAGCTCTTAGAGCTTGTTTTAATATTGAGCTTGTACATATGATTTGGGTGTTCATAACCTCAAAATAGGGGGTTGCTTCATATACACTTCTTTTTGAATATAGCCATTCAATAAAGTGCTCTTCACATCCATTTTTAAAGCTTAATTCGTTTGTGAGATGTAAATGCACATAAAAGCCTTATTCCTTCCAATCTAGTAACCGACACAGATGTCTCTTCAAAATAATTTCCTTCTTCTTGGTAGAATCCTTGGGCTACCAATATAGACTTCTTCACTGATTCTCTGTGTTGGTCATACTTGATTTTGTTCACCCACTTGACTCCTACAATGGTTTTATCCTTTGGTGGGGGTACCAATTCCCATACTTGATTCCTTTTGAATTGATTGAGTTCTTCTTGCATAGTAATCACCTAATACTCATCCTCAAGTACTTTCTTAATGTTTTTAGGCTCAATGAGAGAAATAAGGGCCAGGTTATTCATGACCTTGTTGAGTTCTATCTTTATATTTAACTTATCCTTAATATTTCTAGTCATTTGATGTATGGGATAATTCTTAACATTCACCTAATTCTTCGTAGAGAGAGCCTCCACAACTTCTTCATCCTTGACTTCCATCTTATTAACCTTTTCTTGAATGACTTGAACTTCATCATCTTCCTTGGTACCTACATCACTAAAACAAACAATATTTATCAAGAGTGAAATCATATCATCAAATTTTACATGTATGCTCTCTTCTACCACTTTAGTCCTATTGTTGTACACTCTATATGCCTTACCAGTCAGAGAGTATATAAGAAATGTGCTTGCATTTGATTTAGCATAAAAATTCCCTAGATTATCCTTACCAATGTTATGAATATAGACTCTACACCTAAATGGATGAATATAAAAAATGTTAGGCTTCTTACGTTTCTAAAGCTCATATGGAGTCTTCATGTTGTCCCTTCTAAGATGCACTCAACTGATTATGTAGGATGCAAAATTCATTGCTTCTTCCCAAAAGGATTTTGGTAGATCATACTCTTTCATTATTTTCCATGTCATCTCCTCAAGTGTCCTATTCTTTCTTTCTGTCACTCCATTTATTGGGGTGAATTTGATGATGAAAAATTATGGGCCACTCCATACTTGTCACAAATTTTCTCAAATGGATCATATTCGAATTCACCACCATGGTTAGTTCTAATGGCTATAATTACCAAGTTCTTTTCATTTTGAACCAACCAACACTTCTTAACAAACTCGTTAAAAGCAACACTTTTATCATCAAGAAATTGAATCCATGTAAATCTAAAAAAGTCATCCACAATTACAGGTGTATAAAATCTACCATTCAAACTAATGTCTTTTGGTCCAATTAAGTTCATGTTAATTAATTCAAGAACTCTATTTATGCAAATTTCCTTCTTTGCCTTAAATGATCTTTTACCTTTCATGAATGATTCACACAAGTGTTCATTAGAAAATTTAATCCTTAGCAAGCCTCTTACAACATCTTTTTAGAAAATTTTGAAATTATTAGCAATGGTGTATGTCCTAACTTCCTATGCAATAAGGATTCATTTTCATCCAAAGTGATCAATCAATTTTCATTAAAGTATGAGTCATCATGCAAATTCACTACATATGTGTTTCCTTGCCTTAATACAACAAAAGCTACTTTGTTATTCTTATATACCAAGCAATGGGTGGGATTAAATTTCGCATCAAAATCCATATCGCAAAGTTGAGACATACTCAACAAATTATTCTTCAAACCATCAACCAAAAGGAAATTATCAATAGTTGGTAAAGGTTCCTTACCAACTTTACCAATACCAAAGATTTTACTGTGACCCCCAAAATTCAAATACCACTTACGTATTCTTCCCTCCTATAAGTGATATTCAAATTCCAGAAATCAAGTTTTTGATTTATTAATACTTGTATAACAATAATAGAAAATTAAGCTTTAAGAACATTTTCAACAATCCACAATTTTTTTTTACATATAGATATACCATTTATTTACAAAATAAATTCAAGGTTAAACAAAAAACAAGAATTCTGTAGCATCCATTATTTCAAATAAATAAAAATGGCCAAAAACAATCCATAGAAAATTAGCATAGTCATGTACAAAACTTAAAAAACCTAAACCACCGATATGCGTTGCACACCTCGATCCTTCTTTAGCCAAATCTTCCAAAATCCAAGCAAAACGTAACCCTTTATCACCTTAACTGTAACCTGGTCAATTTCCTGCCGAGCGTTGCAGGCAATAAATTGCGTAA
>CANYCX010314518.1:0-13971 GCA_948193385.1 Breynia disticha f. nivosa
AGTATAGGCTCTTAGCATTTACATTCTTTTAAATCGAAAACCATACGATTCCGTATATTAGACATTTATTTTGTATTGGGGTTGGTTTAAGGAAATGAATGTGCTACTCTTTCTATATATCTATATTTATTTATCCATTCTTTTGAATTGTTTTGAGTTGATATTTTAAAGAAAAAGAAACAAAATGAGTGCAAAAATTTGGATTTGTTGAAAAAGGAACTTTATAAAAATGGGGTTCACATTACACTTCTTTTAGCCACACACAACATCCTTGTTGAAATAATTTAGTCATATTAAAATCATGAACATATTCATCTTGCTTTTCTTCATTTTTCAGTAACACACAAATCAAATTTCACAAGAAACCAAAAAGTATAGCCCATTGCATATCATACCACTCATCTTAAGCTATACTTACCATTTCATGCACTCTTAACCCAATATAATATACCTTACACATTAACCATTCATCCCCAAGCCACTTAACATACCACTTTCCCTACTCACGAAAAGCCAATCCACACACGCACATACATACCTTATTCCATTCATGCACACATATCACATTCCTCATTATTAACATCAAATCACCAACATAACACAACTCCACATAAACCATCCAAAAGTTATGCACATTCCATATAACCATACAAAAGCACATATTGCTCATTCACAAGTCATGCCCATCATAACCAATCACACACAAATTCACCAACCACAACATAACATACAAGCATAGATTAGCTAAATTATGCTAGCATTCACATCAACACCATCTCATGAACAATTCTCATCATTTCATCATGGAACATACAAGATCACATGTGCATCACTCAAAGTCCAAGCTCATATCATTACTATAGTTCATACACATTCACTTCCATACAATCCACAACATGTATTCATAATGAATGCAAATGTAATGTTAATGCATTTCCACACACATATGCTGTGCTCTGGAGCCTTAAAATTTCTTTGAGAGAGTCCACTCTCGTTGCGCGCATATGGGCACAAACCTTTTTTTTTCACAATGTAAGAGAGAGTCCACTCTCTTCTCATCACAATTGGGCTAATCCCTTTTTTTTTCTTTTCTTTGGGCCTAGCTCGGCATCATGCTCTCGCTCGATATAAACATAACATCAAGAGGCAAGCTCTTGTGCTCTTAAATCTTGGCCTAAAGCTATGATTGATTTGTGTGTTATGGAGTGGTTATATGTTGTGTATGATCTTTGGAAGGTTTTGAAGAAAGACATGAATGACGCAAATTAAATCGAATGATATTGATTACTGATTTTTATGAATGCAAAAATCACATGTTGATATCACATGGCACTACTTGGATTGCATTCATGGCATAACATCATGTCCAATTTTCATCAGAGCTGTCAAAGGGCACAGAGGTTGTATTAGAGGTGTCAAAGGGCACGGAGGTCGCATAAAGATGTCAGAGGGCATAAAGGATTATATTGAGGTGCCAAAGGGCACAAAGGATATTAAAGGTGTCAAAGGCAATATTAAGGAAAGGGGCTTCAAAGAGCGCGAAAAAGATATTGAGCACCAAGGGTGTAAGAATGAAAATAGTACCAATGGTACATAAGAATGATACATGGGCATCAAGGGGTGCAAAAAACGTTATTGGGTGTCCAATGGCATAAAAGAAAAGAAACTTGCATCATAATGCATTCATTTATTTATTGAGATAAGTGGAAAGATATGATGGCTGGGTTGCCATGAGAAGAAAGAAAAGATGATGAGTGTAATATGACTTGCTTGAAATGAATGGATACTTGCATGACTAATATATTGAATGACGTGAGAAAATGTATGTTCAAGTACAAATGCAAGGAATGTGTGTGTTGGATGTATGATCAATGGTGTTGTTGATTAAAGATAAGTGCATTGCGTATTGTGTAAACAAATAGTTGTAAGTCATTATGTAGGAATGTTTTATTTGAAGCGTCGGTGCGGTGTTATGACGTCTGAATGACTTGATAAATAATGTGAAAAAAATTATGTGCGATCAGTATGTGTTTGAAATGTGAATTGTATGTTGTTTGAAATTTGAACTGTATGTTTGGAATTTGATTTATGAAAACGGTGTGCTCTAATTTGATTGATGTATGAGGATAAATGGATGTTCGTGTCTGTCAAATACTTGCTAGATGACGTTGATAAAATTTTTTGTTGATGTGTGATTGAGTTGTATGTTGTTGGGTTAAACATGAACATTCTACAGTTGAAATTTAGCATGAACAGGCGGGAAAAGGTTTAGGCAAACTGTTCCCTAACTCGTGCAAGGCCATGGGATAGAATTAGAGTTTTAGAACCAAGACGAGACTTGGAACGATTTGGTGAACAGTTTGCCTAAACCATTCACCCAACCATTCTAACCCATTGGCCAGAAATGGTGCGCACAGACCAAACAATTTGGTATACAGTTTGCTAGACTGTTCACCCAACTATTCACACTTAAAAATGCAAATTTTCTTATAAGTGCAAAACTTGATGGGCATACATGCATGATGTATGATTGACTAAAGTGAACTATTAATAGAATTTGAGGCATGAAAATGACTAGTAAAAATTTAGGAAAAACATGAGCGCTTCTAAACCATATAGTAAGAAAGATAAGAAAGATGACCTTAAATGTGTTCTTGAATGAACGATTGTAATAGGCTGTATGGTTTGTAAACTGAAGTGGGGGAATATGCACTCACTGAATTTTAATACTATTTTTGTTTTTTCATTATGACTATCCGGTGTATGCAGGTTGAGAGGATTTTCGCATGTGAGGTCAGCGGTGCATAATGATAATTTAATCTGTAAAAATTTAAGGGTTAAAAAACTTTAGATTTGAACTGACGCATTTTATTTTACAAATTTTATATATAGTAGTTTGACTGCTATTTCAAAAATGCAAAAAAAAAATAATTCATGTTTTTTATTTGGAATTAAAATGGAAATAAAACATCACATTTAATGGCATCAGAGCGAGGATTATATTCCTCGGGGATAGTTACATTGTTTTCATTGCTTTTGCATGTTTGGCCCTCAAACAATCATTTGTTTTTGAAATAAAGGAGGGGTTAAGGAAATTGTTGTGCACCCGAC
Source organism: Breynia disticha f. nivosa (assembly GCA_948193385.1). Classification (NCBI taxonomy): domain Eukaryota; kingdom Viridiplantae; phylum Streptophyta; class Magnoliopsida; order Malpighiales; family Phyllanthaceae; genus Breynia; species Breynia disticha. The sequence continues at coordinate 3,112 of CANYCX010314518.1, forward strand.
CCTGCGGAAACCTTAAAATCAATGATCTTGTGGTAAGGTATCTTTTATGAATTAAGTGACTATTTATGATAAGGTAAATTTGGTATGAAAAAATTTGGGTTTAGTAAAGACTAGATGAGCGAATAATGATTTAGAACATAAAAAAATTAGAATAAATTGATAAAATATTTTAATTTAGGAATAGGGAGAAAGAAATTTGAATAAAATTTTTGGCGTGTATTGTAGTAATTTGAAGATTTTGTACAAATGGTGTACAATTTGTGGGTATATTGAGGGAAACTTTTGGCGCTATGAACTAGAGAGAATATTAGGAGGCTAAAAAGGAAACGTTACCATGAATCAAAGTGAATTATTAGTTATGATTATGGATAGGCAGGAGCAACATAAATAGAAACAAATGATGAGTGGTTTTCTAAAAGTTGAGAAAATGGGAGAGCATGTGGAAAAGATTGATTATGGTACAACAAAGACAAATATGAACTTTACTTGGATTGAGTAAATAGATTATGCAATTAGGTGAGCAAATTATGATTTTTGTCGATTGGTTAAGTATTAGAATGGAATAATAGCAAGGAGAAATTTCAAAATGCGATATTGTTTTATTTATGATACTTCTAATATGGAAGAGCGACTAAAACAAATAATGACGTATTATGGTTGAAATCATCATAAGAAGATTATGTGAAGTTGGATTGGTATGATAGGTTATAGGATGCTAATAGAAATGATAATTTATTTAAGTGGCTTTGAAAGATAATGATGTTCGTGAAATTGAATGTCATTTGCCTATAATATTGGTAAAGGAAAGGAGGATTGTATTATTTAAGACATGATAATTTAGTAAGGATGGGATATGTGTGCGAGGAATGAGAAGAGTAATGAGCATAAATATAGTTTTGGATCACGATTGGAGACCATTACCAAGAACGAGGAACAATTTTGAAATTCAGGGTAGGAAGTGTGTTCTCACACACACAAAAATGCTTAAATATGATGTTACTGATTTTATATACTTTAACGATGTAGGGGGATGTGCACACTAAACCACTCATGTACAGTTTTAAAAAAAATGAGTTAATAGTAGAAGTAATTATAGTGTTTTATTAATAGTGTGGGATCTCGCGATATGAGATGATGGAATTAATGATGAATGAAAGAAGAATGAGCAAATTTCGAGGACAATATTTTTGTAAGGAGGGAAGAGCTATAACACCCTCAAATTTGTCAAATAAAAGTTAATCAATAATAAGAATAATGGTGGAATGGAAATTTATTAATTTCGTACAAAAATTTTAAGTCGAATGGTTTGTCAAATGGCCCGACCAAACAGTTCGCCAAAAAGTACAAAGCTTAGGAAGTGTTGAAACTTTTATTCAGAAATTTGCAACAAACAAGTTATGTAGCTTATTTCACAAACTATTTTGCAAACCATTTGCATACTTTTTGGACAATTTCAAAATTTTTAAGTGCATGGTTTGACAAACAATTTACCCAAACCATTTGGGCCAAAAAAGTTATTTAAATTAGTCCAGAATTGACTGAATAGGGAATTTAAACCCTAAAACACATTTCTTAATCGTAAAGTCAATTTTCCACACATAAAATCATCCTCAAACACCTTCACCATATTTCCAACACTTATAACCTTAAGTACCCCAAAAAACCCATACTAATGGGGAAGTGAATTGCTTCAAAATAGACCTCTAAAAAGGTAAATATCTAAACTTTTTGTGGTTTTTACAAGAGGAATAGGTGTAAATGGAAAAATGAAGTATTGTAGTTTTTTGCATGATTTTTAAGAAATATTGTCAATCAGATTGTTGAAAATAGAAGTGGGTTTTGTTTTCTGAGTTAGGTAAAGATGAAAGTTAGCACATTTATTGTTGAATCTTAGGTGGGTAGATAAGAGTGGATAAGATTATTTAAAATGAATTAGCAAACATAGGGAGAAGGGAACTTGAATGACATAAAGAATATGGATGAAAAATTTAGTTATGTTGGTAAGTTAGAAAAGTAAAGGTGAGAGCTTTTAAGAGAAATGAAATGTTTAGAAGTTAGAAACACATAGATTAGAAGGAAAAGATTTTAAAGTAATAAAAAGAAACAAAATTGATACTAAAGGATGAAATGAATTGATTGTTTCTATGAATTCATATTGATAAATGCATACTACTGTAATTAAAAGTCAAAAGCGAGGAGTTGGCACGATTTTTCGAAGAGGCACGCCTACCTCAAACTTCCTAAGTGAATGTGTATTCGTCACTAACTTACTATTGGTAGCAGTTGCACGGTTAATTATGATTGGTACTAATCGAATGTTATAAGTATGTGCGTTGCATGTTTGGTTTGATGACATGTGTATATATGATGGATTGGTTGCTTGACATGAATTGAAAATGCAACATGAGGTCGAATAATGTTGATAAGACTTTTTAAATGCGTATATGTGATATGGTTTGATTGAAAAGATTTGATACGTGTTAATGTGAATGTGGTTTGTTAGAAATTAAGAATATGAAAGAAATGAAGTAATAAAGGTTATAATGATGATGTCTTATGTGCGTGTGTGTTTGAATGGCTTGGTGGGGTTTTTGAGCGTGTGAGGAACTTGATCGTTGGCTGTGAATTGGAGATGTGGTATGATGGTGAAATGTGCTTAATTTGGATGAGTGCATGTGATATTTATAAGAAAAATGTCATTAAGTATGTGGAAATCAATGTGAATGTCATTTTTTTGGTGCTCTTGCATGAGAGATTAAAGTGCTTGTTTGACTGTTGTGTTGAATGAGTGTTAGGGTGCCAATGAAGGCCTATATTGTAATAGCTTGTTTGAGTAATATGGATATTATGTGTGGGTTATGTGCTTTGGGAATTTTCATGTTTCAGATGAGTTTTTACCCATAAGGGGCAACTGTATCAGGTTAAATGCGCAGGGATACAGTTTGGGCAAACGATTTTCCATTTCGTTCAATGGTTGTAGACGGTTTAAAGTTCCAAAAGAAAATTTTGAAATAGAACACTTTATAGAACTATTTGCACAAATCATTTGCAACAAAATGGGCTAGGAAACGGCCTATCCAGACCGTTTCATAAACTATTCCTTCATGAATGTTTGCAAGAATGTGGGATTTTCGAACCCCAAACTTATCATATCTTTAGGGGTAATGAATGAAAATATGATGTGCTTGAATGATGCTTATAATAATTGAATGTGAGTTTTTCAGTTAGTTTATGTTGTGGTCATTTATTGGCTTGGGATGATATTCTGGGTTGTACGGGCAATGCCTTAGATAATGAGTTAATATGAATTATATGTATGGCATTGAGGCTATGATTGATTCATATGTTATGGAATGGTTATATGTTGTGTATGATCTTTGGAAGGTTTGGAGGAAAGACATGAATTATGTGAATTATATGGAATGATATTGATTGTTGATTTTTATGAATGCATAAATCACATGTTAATATCACATGGCACTACTTGGATTTGAATTCATGGTCATAACACCATGTACAATTTGCATTAGAGGTGCCAAAGGGCATGAAGGTTACATTAAAGGTGTCAAAGGGAAAACAGGTCATGTAGAGGTGTCAAAGGGAAGTGAGGATTAGATAGAGGTGCAAAATGGCATAGAGGATATTAGAGGTGTCAAAGGGAACACTAAGGAAAATGGGTGTCAAAGGGCGCAAGAAAGATATTGAGCACCAAGGGTGTAAGAATGAAAATAGTACGAATGGTACATAAGAATGATACATGAGCATCAAGGGGCACGAAGAAAAGATATTGGGTGTATATGGGCAAAAAAGAAAAGAAACATGCATCATAATGCATTCATTTATTTATAGAGATAAGTGGAAAGATATGATAGAAGAGTTGTCATAAGAATAACGAGAGAAAGAAAAGATGGCGAGTATAATATGACTTGCTTAAAATGATTGGATACTTGCATGACTAATATATTGAATGACTTGAGAAAATTTATTTTCAAGTACAAATGTAAAGAATGTATGTACTAGATGTATGATCAATGGTGTGCATTACTGAATTGGTATATGGTGTGGTAAGCGTTAGTTGGATGCATTGTTGATTGAAAATAAGTACATTGTGTATTATGTGATCAAATAGTTGCAAATCATTATGTAGGAATTTCTTTATTTGATGCGTCGATGTGGTTCTATGACTGTTGGGTTTTCTAACATATTCTAAACTAACAAATCAAGAACACGTCAAAATGCAGCCAAGATCTTCACTAAATATCAAGAAACGCATATTTATACTCCTAGATGATAACTAGTTGACATAAAAATCAAGACGTTGGAAGAAAAACTCACTCAACTAAATCCTCTTGCAATGTCGTGGGCTATATGGGCAAACACCAAGTAACTACCATATCAGAATACTCCGAGACGACCTTTGTGACAACAAGGAAGAATCCCACACGTGATTCCTCTACAAAAGTAACACACTAATTAGCAAAAATGTGTACTAGCACAAAAGAGAATTCGAATCACCTTATTTTGTTAATCGGATGAGGAACTTGTGAGATAAAAGGCACCACGATGATCACTCAAGGGACCAGCCTCTTAATCTCACTTTCTCTCTTAAGAAAAATCCTAAAATTACTCTTGATTTTGGTCGAAACCTCACGGTTTGGTTTGTGTTTAGAAAGAGACGAATTCTCATAATCAAAAAATAGGGTTTTTGGTTCTTTTTAAAGGCAGGAGTTTTAATTTATTAAACCACTTAACAATCCTAATGCCATTAGGACTTTGTTAAGTCTTTAACTAAAATAAAATTCCTTAAAAATCACCCTCCAAAAATGTGACTCTATGTGGATAATTAACAAGAATCTTTCTTTTAATTTATCCCACATTAATCTTTTCTTAACTTAAGACAAGGTTCCTAAATTTTCTCTTATTTATCTTCTTACATATTTTTACTTATGACATCATATTTAATAAATAATCTTGTCTTAAAATAATATAAGAAATAATATTTCTCATCCATCTTGGACTCAATTACCAAATTTGACCCAATTACCAAATTTGGCCCAAATGCCCGATCCAGTCCGATAGCCACATTTTTTGACCTAAGGTGAAAAACCGAAAATACCTTTTTTAGTTTTTTGTCATCAATGTGCAATCTGTAGGACTATTTAATAAAGGCAATGAGTTTAATAACTCATAAATCATATGCAATCTCTAGTAAGACGCTATGATCACCCTAAATTAAATAGCTGACGAGCGGTGTCAATAGCACTACTACAATTCAAATGCATCCCTTGACTTCCGGTATCATGATTAGCATAAGGCATGTTGCTAACACCCTTATTTAGTGCTAAATCACTTTTCTTGATCTCTATGACAAAATTTAAAAATTTGAATAAATGACCTAATCATTTCATTCAGGTGCGGCCACACTCTTCCCAATCTTGTCTATCAAGTGGCCAGTGATATATGCTCTCATTTTCATTATAGGCTTAATCCCTTCACTTCACTCATGCTCTTACTTATGATTCTTAGTATACCGAATCATACTCATACTTATCAACCTTTTATGGTCACGTTAGGCGTATGTCAAAGTACATTAAAAATCACAACAAGAGACATAGTGATTTTCAGTCTAAGGATAATATTTGACATTTCAAATAGTGATCGCTGTCCAAATACAATTCTCTACATTGTACCTATACACTTTGCTAGATATCCCAAATATCAGTGACCCGTAGAACATGATCACCTACAGAGTACATACTAGTCTTAATTCATTTCTATTCCCATAGAAACAAGCGACTAGGGATATTTATAACGTTAATCTCATAACTTCCAGGTTCTACTATCAAGGTCCTCAACCTTGATACCTCAAGCGTATAATTAACATTCTTGGATAATTTATCAAACACATACCACATGTCAATATATGAAGTGATAAAATAATGCCTCATAATTTTATTACTCAATAATAAAAGTTATAAATAATGTATTAGGCTAGGGCTTACACTAACAATGACATCTGAATGACTTGTTAAATAATGTGAAAAAATTGTATGTGATTGGTATGTGTTTGAAATATGAATTATGTGTCATTTGAAAATTGAACTATATGTTTAGGATTAGATGTATGAAAATGGGTGTGCTCTAATTTGATTGATTTATGAGGAGAAATAGATGTTTGTGTCTGTGAAATACTTGCTATATAATGTTGATAAAATGTGTTATTGATGTGTGATTAAGTTGCATGTTGTTGGGTTAAAGATGAACGTTCTGCAGTTGAAATCTAGCATAAACAGGTAGGAAAAAGGTTTAGCCAAATTGTTCCCTAACCTATGCAAGGCTATAGGACATAATTGGAGTTGCAGAATCAAGACGAGATTGTGAACGGTCTGGTGAACAATTTTCCTAGCAATTCACCCAACCATTCTAGCTAATTGGCTAAAAATGGTTCACACAAATCGAATGGTTTGGTACACAGTTTGCCAGATTGTTCACCCAATCGTTCACACCTAAAAATGCAGGTTTTCTTAGTTACTATAAGATCAAAATTTGATAGGCATGTATGCATGATGTATGATTGATTAAAGTGAACTATCAATAGAATTTGAGGCATGAAAATGACTAGTAAAAATTTAGGAAAAACATGAGGGCTTCTAAACTACTTAGTAAGAAAGATAAGAAATATGACCGTAAATGTGTGTGCTTGAATGAACCATTGTAATGGGCTGCATGGTTTGTAAAGTGACGTGGGGGAATATTCACTCACTAAGTTTTACTACTCTTTTTGTTTTTCCTTTGTGACTATCCAGTCTGTGCAGGTTGAGAGGATTTTCACGTGCAAGGTTGGCAGTGCATAATGAGAATTTAATCTATAAAAATTTACAGGGTTAAAAAAATTAGTTTTGAACTGATGCATTTTATTTCAAAAATTTTATATATAGTAGTTTGACTGCTATTCTAAAAATGCAAAAAATTAATTCAGGTTTTTGTTAATTACAATTAAAATGAAAAAAAATTTTGGGTATCACACTATGATTGTCTTTGGAGGTTCCTAATTTAGCATTGCTTCAACTTTCTCTGGATTTACCAATATTCCATATCATGCTATCATGTGTTCTAAAAAGACTACGTGATCAAACCAAAACTCACATTTGCTAAGTTTTGCATATAGTTGTTTTCACTTAATGTTTGCAACACTATTTGCAAATTTTCATTGTATTATTTGGTATTCCTCGAATATACCAGTATATCATCTATGACAATAATCACAAACTGATCGAGGAACGATTGGAAGGTGTTATTCATCAGTGTCATGAATGCTACTGGAGCATTAGTCAAGTCAGATGGCATAACTAATGACCATACCGGGTTCAAAAAGCAGTCTTTGGAATATCTTACTGTGCTATCTTAAATTGATGATTCCTGGATCTTAAGTCAATCTTTAGAAATACTATACCACCCTTCAAAGGATTTAGTAGATCATCTATTCTATTAGTAGATATTTATTCTTAATTATTACTTGATTAAGTATTCTATAGTCAATACACAACCTAAGTGTTCCATCTTTCTTCTTTACGAATAATACAGGTGCTCCCCGTGGTGAAACACTAGGTTGAATGAATCCTTTATCATGTAACTCTTGTAGCTGTTTCTTTAATTTGTTTCTTTAATTATTGCAATTCAGTTGGTGCCATTGTGTATAGTTGTACAGATATCAGTGTCATACTAGGAATCAATTCTGTAGTAAATTCTGTCTCTTTATGAGGAGGTAAAACTCTAACTTATCTTTTGAGCTAGCCAACATCATTTCGAATACCCTCTCTGTCTACTCCAACCAATCCTCAACAAATCGTAGATCAATAGTCCCTCAAAACTCAACAACTCCCAACTTTTTCAATTCCTTAAAGTTCTTGGATATCATTTGGTAAGAGCTCATAGGTGGATCTCTATAAACATGATAGTACTGTGGTACCAGTTAAGGATATGTTCGATCATAATAAAGATAAGCTGGATCATATGGCTCATGATATGATGCAACATGAAATATCTGCATCGTATCCTGGGGACTGCAACTCCCTCTCTCTCTCTCTATGGTTGTCGTGAATGTGACATGTCTATAAAATAAAAAAGAAGATGATTTAGCACACATTCCACACAATGCACACACATATACATATCATAAATCACATAAAAATTCACTATCTAGGGGTCATATCATTATTTTGATACCAAAATGAAAATCCTAACCTTATTATCATAATAACCATGTAATTATTGTTCGTTTGTTCATTAATTAGTGTATAATTTAAAAAATTTTCCTTTTATTCATTAATCTTGGTAACTATACGTGTCATCCTTTAAATTATCAAACATGTATTGTTTTCTATACAAACAGTATGGCTTAAAGCACAATTAGAACATGGATCGTGTTACTTAACACACCCATGGGATTGATATTATGTTGATCTAGCACACCCCCTATTCTGTTCAATAGAGTTCCTATATCAATTTAGTACGATCCGTATGAATCTGTTGTAACCTGAAATACACTCAATATCAACCTGTAAATCAATCACAATCATCAACATCAACTCTTATACATATAATATTATCCAATATCAACAAAATAACTCAACCATATTATCATCAATCATATCTATATCTGTCAACACATATAAAATCATCCAACATACAAACAAAACATGAAGTCAAACATATGAACAAATCTGACGGTACTATCTGGTGTAGAGAGAGATGTTGTGGAGAAGGTGACAATCCAGCTGTGGATAATCTCGCAATCTACTCTAGGCCACCTATCTGATCCTAAAAACAAAACCATTCGAATGCAGATTTTATGAGATACAAGCATAGTGAGTGATCATTTATTTCATAAACATAATAATGTAAACAAATCTTATTCATATTCTTAACATTCATATAATATTAATTCTCCGTATTTTATATCATATCAAGTAAAATCATAAATGTGTTCGTAAATTGAAATTGTTCGTATAGAAATATTGAATTTCATTCATCTGTATATACATACTCTTGTCTCCAAATAATATATTCCATTCTCAGTATGATCGAATCATACTATAAATAAATAATCACTGCCAAATTATACTCCACCATAGGGCAAATTACCAATATAATGTCTCAAAAAAACAAAATTTCTCAATTGAAGGTGAAAAAAGAAATAATTGCTAAAAAGAGGTGAAAAAGAACATATTTACCAAAGAGGTGTTTTTTTTTGGAACAATTGAATTCCACTAGGTGTACTAGTGGCATACGGTATTTATACGTATACTCCTCTTCCTTCACAAACAATCCGGCATTAATGACAAGAATCATCCTCTAATGATTGTGAAAATCATTTGACCAATCACTTATGAATGATTACATTATAATTGTTATGGAATCATCATGTAATCATTGTTTAATTATTGTCTGATAAATGAAAGACAAAATGCATAAACAAATAAAGTTAAACATAAAATTGTTTTTTCATTTAAATAAAATAATAATAATAATAATAATAAAATGAAAAATAAAATATTATAGAAAATATATTAATAAAAAGAAATTGAGAATAAATTAAATAAAGTAAACATATAGTCTATTATTCGTAACGATTGTTTCTAAGAACAACCATTCTAAGACCAGCTTCATGTCGTCTTTGTCGTCTCTGCGTCTCCATTTGCATATCGTCCGGTCCAGGGCGACGAAGAGAATCTGGTCTTGCCAGGACATCAGTTGAAGGATCCATTTGACTTGCCATAAAAAAAGAGTCGAATGACTGACGAGGCGCAAACGGTCCTTCATTTTGAAAACTTCCAAGTGATGAAGATGTCCATGGATTAAAAGATTGAGACCATTGTGTGAATGGGCCGGTATTTGAGTGAAATTGTGTATTGTACATATCAACAGATGCCCGGTGAGATGGCCCTGCTTCGTAGTCATACGAAGTGGGATAGTGCGACGGTGGACTGGGGACACAACATCCTTCAAACATTGAACTATATGAAGGATCGGCTGCATACGTCGAGGACGAAGGACCCACCCTCACATGGGCAGTAGGCATAGGAGGTAGAACCGCTTCAATATTAGAAGATGCAATTGGGAGAGCGGTATCACGTCTCCTACCTCGACGTCGTTCTAGCTGAACAGGTGGAGGATCCGGATGAACATTATGGTAAGAATGATCTATCGGTGGATCAGTCGCCATACGCCGATATTCCCTAGTTGCTCTTTGGCTGCTCATTGCTACCCTATGTACTTCGTCAATGTTCGTCGCTCTAGCCATGTGCTCCGTAGCATCCGCCTATCATGACAAGAAAAAACATTAGTAATTTGGAAAATTCCATGAAAAAATTCATAGTTTGTTCAAGTAATTGAAAGGGTACTTACCGACGTCCCTATCGAGGCCCCTTGGATTCCAATCCAATGCTTTGTGATCCTACGATACCATTGCATATACTGACTGTGGTAGTGCATCGTAGGAGATCCAGTTGGAGTGCGTTGAATATACTGTCTTCGTTGATTCCATAACTCTGTCCATCTAGAATGACGCTCAGCCCAATTGGTTCCACGACTTCGAAAGTTTGTGAAATGAAGGCTCTCAATATCGAGTGGATCATCTGGAATTTCTTGGACATATCCAAATTGGCGCATAACTCTGTCTGTAGGATGCCACTCAATGATGTGGAAACAAATTAAAGGAACCAACAATGACCATATGTCACGTCCATCCAAGCAATATGCAGGGAGATTGCGTAAAATGTAGCTATCGTATGGCTCCCAAACAATCTGATATTAATAAACAAATAAATATTACATTAAATAAGAATGTAAATTATTTGG
>CANYCX010314825.1:0-12974 GCA_948193385.1 Breynia disticha f. nivosa
AAAACCTTTTGAATTACGAATGTTTGGGCCCGAGTTGTTTTATAAAATGTATCTTTATTTTCTCTCTCTTCCTATTTTACTCTGATTTCTCTCTGGTAATATTATTATTATCAAAGATTATTGAATATTAAATTAAAAGAATTTACAAAATGAGCTCCACATTTAGTGGTATCAGAGTAGGGATTAAATTCTCTACGAACTGAACCAAAATTGTTTTGTTTATTATGTTTTGGAAGCTAAAGGAATTTGAATTTGAATTTTTGAAAACAGATGGAGCCGATTGACGACGCATCACATGATCACAGTACAGCTGAGTCCAGAGAGTCAGTAGAGGGACAGGGGTCATCCTCATTACCTCCAGAGCAGCCTGCACAACCTACTGCAACCGTACAGCCAGCACAGCCTGATATGCCTATACCTTCATACGATCCTGCATATGCTTCATTCTGGGAGATGATGCGGGATCAGAGTAGAGCCTCTGGTAGTCAGAATCTCAACATTGATAAAAATTTTGCTGAGGTTAGAAAACAGGGGGCGAGAATATTTGAGGGCACTACTGATCCTTCAGAGGCAGATGACTGGTTGAGGTAGACAGCGTATTCTTATGCGTATGAGGTGTACTCCTGAGCAGAAATTGAGGTATACCACATCTCTTCTAGAGAAAGCTGCCTGGAATTGGTGGGAGTCAGTCCCAAATAGCCAGAATGATCCTCCTACATTGACTTGGGATGATTTCTTATAGAAGTTTGCTGAGAAGTATACCCCTCCTCTATTCCAGACAAAGAAAAAGATTGAATTTCTAGAGTTGAAGCAGCGGGAGAGGACTGTTGTAGAGTATGAGGCTGAGTTTACCAGACTGTCTCGATTTGCTCCAGAGGATGTAGACACTGATCAGAAGAGGAGAGACAGATTCGACAGAGGTCTGAGGTATGCCATACGCAATATGATTGCATTGAAACCCGCGACGTATGAGATACTGATTGAGGCAGCCATCAGGGCTGAGGAATTAGAGTCAGAGGGTGACAAGAAAGATACCAGGAAAGAAGGAAAAAGACAAAAGATTTATGGGCCTAGTTCGACTGGAGGACGTCAAAGGTCAGAGACTAGAGGTCAGAGGTCTGATGCTCGTGGTTCCAGAGGTATAAGTGGGAGTTTTAGACAGTTTCGAGGTGGAGCAGGAGGTGGGAGGAGTTATTCCACTAAGCCTCCTACTTATTCGAGCAGAGGTACATGTACCTATTCCGGCGGTGATATGAGATTAGTTTATAATAATTGCCAACAGCCGGGTCATTTCGCTAGAGACTGTCCACAGAGGCAGGGTGTATCGAGTGTAGATATCTCGAGACATAGTAGTGTTGGGGAGGTTAAGCCTACAGTTTCGACTGGTACAGGTAGAGGTAGAGGTGACAGAGGTACTAGTTCTACTTCTAGGGGAGGAGCAGCATCTAGAGGGGGAGCAGTTGGTACTAGTGGAGCTAGTGGATCTGGCGGGGCAGCAACTCCAGCAGGGTCAGCACCATAGGCCCGTGATTTTGCGATGACTAGAGTTGAGGCAGCTGAGGATCCAGACGTGATTATTGGTACTATTTCTATCTTTTCATATACTACTTCAGTACTTATTGATAGAGATGGGATTTTTGAACCTGAACGGGCGGGCTGGACCGGAACCGGACCGACCGGACCGGCCTGACCTGCCGGCCCGGAACCGGGCCAACCCGGGGGCAGGGCGGGGTTGAACCGTGAACCGGCGGTTCCGGCTGTTGGAACCGCCGGGTTGATCGTTGGAACCGGCGGGTCCGGTTGGAACCGCCGGTTCCAACGACTCTTTTCTTTTTTTTTTAGTATTTAATTTATTTTTTCAAATTTTGAGTGTGAAAGGGAGAGAGAAGAAGCAGCTTTTGCTTTATAAAGTTGGGTGCTTTTGAATTGTATATTATAGGACTTTCTATTGTGGAGACAAAGGGAGAGATTTACAATCAATAAAGCAGCAACAATATCATATCTTTTATAAAGTGGGGTTTACTTCACCAATTTTAAGTCATCGAGATTCTCAACTTTCTCTTATAATAATTAAAGCCAAAGCAACTTATGTAGAAGAATGAAATTTTTAGGCCTAAAACAAATATATTTCCTTCTTTTTTAAAAGAATTTTTTGGCCAATCTCAGATAATGTTGGATTCCCAGAGCGTAATAGTATGGATGTGAAGCATTGAAAATTAATCTAAAACAAAAATATTTAAACAAAAAAAAAACCCGGATGAACAGCCGGTTTGGGCCCGGAACCGGACCGGAACCAGCTCGAACCGCCCTGTTGACGGGCCGGTTACGGTTCGAGAGTTTCCCGAACCGTGAACCGTCGGTTCGGGCCTGGAACCAGCGGTTCCGGCCCGTTTTCCAACCCTACCCCACACACACACACATATATATATACATGTCATTCATCAACCACAATTTAAGATCATGTCAACTCATAATCTTAGTCAAATTATGACTTGTATTTGTTTAATCCTTCTTATCTAGATTCAAACAAACAATTTTTCAAATTTCAATTTTTAATTCAACACACTTATGACATGCACATTAAAATTTTACTTTTGATTATTAATAAGTTCTAACATTCAATCTATAATGTTAACTTCAATTAATTAACAAAAGGAGAAATTTTAATTATCAAAATCAATCTTTAATTAATCAACTAACCAATATGAATTATCATTTTTTAAATAATTTTTTTATCTTTAACATTCAAAAACTAAATTTCCAACATAATATTGTTAATATTTCTCTAATCCTTAAGCTAATATAATATGATTGGAGTGGAATTTAAAAATTTTCATTTTAGCTAGCGAAGATCAATATCTTTGAATTAATGGTTAAGTTCAATATCTTATGAATTTAAGAGTGGTTGACTATGATTGAATTGTTTAACAATAGATTGTTGAAAGACTACCCTCCTCTAGTTCATACACACACACTTACCAATGGTTTCAAACTCTAGCAAAATCAATCTCCCTTCTTATCTTTTTTAGCCTTCTCTACGACCAAGAACCTACAAGAAAGAATGGTGTGGAAGTGTTGTGGATGTTCATGAGTGTTGGCCTCTATTTATAGGCTCATAAATTCCATGTATCATAGTTCAATTAGACTTAGTCATATTTAAATCCTATCCTTATCATATCTCGGTTAATCTCATCATAATATGGCTAAAGACACAAATTCTATCCAATACTAACCATGAAAAATGCTCACTTATGTGGTAGGAAGTCTACACATTAGCTTTTAGGGTTTGGTGATTGGCCTAAAGCTGACCAGTTGGTCCATCACCATGTTTCCTTTTTTTTCATATTTTAACTTTACGAAAAAAAAAACTACTTGGACTATTATTGTAATGACTAGTCCAATAGACTCATATTGAGATGGTATGCCACATAGTATATGGGACTAGGTCATTGTCTTAGGCCTAAAAGCCCAAATTAAGGTTACTGACCGAAATCCACCAATCAGTCCAACATACGTGCATGTATTCCAATATTTTTCACTTTACAAAAAATATACTTGGTCTATAACTGTAAGGTCAAGCCCAATAGACTCATGTTGAAGTCCCCTAGTTATTAGCACCATTTTTGTCTCAGATTTGACAGTTAAAAATAACCATTTTGCCCCTATGGTCCCATTTGTCTCTAGGTATGAATTCCATAATTCATACACATTATTAAGCTTATTAAAAATATAAAAAATCTCAAGTAAATGTATTTACATCAAATCAATTTATCGACCAAGCGACCTTAGACGATCACTTCCTCTTTGATATTATGACAACACAAGGCATTGAACTAATCACTTTTATTGTGCATTGTCAATTTCTTAATATCATTTATGATCCTAAGATATTTAGATATATGATCTCAACTATCATATAATCTGGGCAAGGCTATGCAATGCTAAATCTCACACATCAAGTAGCTAGCGATATCATCTCTCTTTACGAGAGTGATAATCCATTTACTTCTTTATGGACCTATAACATGAACTTTAGTTTACCCAAACATATCTGTATTTGTAATGGGTTATAAAAATATTAGGCATATGTTGAAGTACACTAGAATCCATCCAAGTCACATAAAGACTTTCAGTCTAAAGATACCAGTGTAGGCACCCCTATAAGAATAATTGTGACTCTAGAATACCATGTATCATTAATATTTAAGTGGGTTGATCCAATACATCTTTCCTATGACGTAGTTATGTCATTTATGCTCCATGACTGGTAAAACACATTCATATTATAGAGATCCATACAAGTCTTAGTTTATTTCATTTTCCATTGGCAATGTCAACTAGGGATATTTAGATTTCATCCTTAAGTTCAAATGAATCACTATCCAATGTCTTAAATTGATAATATGAATAGGACCTACATTATGGATGATTTTATTAGTTCAATATGTATGTAGAAACATAGATTAATAAAATGTAATGTTAACTTTGTTATCCCAGTATGATAAGAAGTTTATACAAGAAAATTATATTGGGCTTAAGGCTCACACTAACATATTGGGCCTGATCTCACAGTCATAGTCCAAGTAGAATTTTCGTAAAGTGAAAATGCAAAATACACAAACGTATGTTGGGCCAACTATGGATTTTGATCAATAACCCTAGTTTGGGCTTTTAAGCTAGAAATCCAAAGTCAGTGGCCCCAAACACATATACGACATAGTATGCCATGTCAATATGAGTCTATTGAGCCAAATATTATGCTTATAGCCCCAGTAAACTTTTACTAAAGTTAAAAATACTAAAAAACACAAACATAGTGATGGATCGGTTGGTTAACTTTGAGCCAACGACCAAACCCACAAAACCAATACGTTGGGCTTCCTATCATTTTAGTGAATATTTTTCATGTTGTGAATAGATAGAATTTGAGTATTAGTTCCTATTACGACTAAATTAACCTTGATATGATAAGGATAAGATTTAAGAAGCCTAAGTCTAATAAAAATATAATATATGGAATTTGGAAGCCTGTAAATAGGACTTAGATCTTCATGGATGTCATTCATTCTCGATCCCACAATTTGAAACATGATTTCACAAAAATCTACGAGATCCAGACTAATGAGATTTTGAACCCCACTAGAGCTCGACCATTTTGCACATAACATAATCAAACTATGTTGTTAATGATGTGGCTCCAAAATTAACTCTTATACATAATATTCTAAAGTGGATTTTATTTTATTGGTAATTGGATTGCATGCATATAAGTATTTATATAATGTATGAAATGCATTTTGAAATTATCACCATAAAATTATAGAGGTTTACAGCCAAAGTCCTCTGTTATGGTTTTAGAGAAAGTGGGCTAGATAGATTGAGGCATGTATATATGATATATCATATAGGACAGATACAATATAGATACATATTATAGAGTATTTAGGTTTTTATAGAAAAGACAAAGGAAACCATTTTTTATTATGCCATTCCCACGCATATAAGGTCGACAATTTGTTATGAGAGATTATGAATGAAAGCTAAATATTTTCCCTCTCTTGTTTTCTTCTTATTCCTTGAACCCTCTATTTCTTGCTTCTTCCTTGTTCATCAAATTAGGAACTCTAAGCTAGGTTCATCACAATTGGTATCAGACCGCTGCACTGCATAGATTTCTAAAGCCATGGCAGATGGCACTCGTTTAAAGACGATGGACGAAACAATCAAGGTCTTGGAAAATAAGTATGCCATATTAGATACTATTGTTAAAAAACACAACAATGAAACCCAAAAATAAGTTAGAAGAGCAAGATCGTACATTCAAGACGATAGTGGAGCTGTTGAAGACAATGAGCATGATGGAAGGTCATCAGCCAAGGCCTTCAAAGAGCCTGAACGTGGACCCCAAAAAGCATATTTTAATTAATATTAAAAGCAAGAATATTTTTTCTTTTCAAAAGGATAAGTAAACCATCCCTAGGAAAAAAAATATGAAAACCTCTTTGCATAACAATTCAAGACATGAATGATCCAAGCTTAAAACAAGACAATTATGCAGAAATCATGGCATATGAGTTTACAAAATATCACCGATGTAAACCTCACTATGTCAAATCATGCATAGTTTTACAAACCCTGCCACAAAATGTCTAAGATTCATCGACCAGCTCGTCGCTTTTGCACTCCTAGTTTCACCAAATATTTGCTACAAAATTACCTTGCTAATGCTCTGCATTCACCCCATCCAACAACTTATGTTAGTATTAAACTTAGTAAGTACACTTATAACACACTTACCTAGTTATGTAGTGTGTAAGTACTCATTCTTTTTAGAGGCTTAAGTGAGTTATGAAGTAAGAATTATCCCTTGTTTGATTTAGTTCTATGTCGTTAACATTGTATTCATCATTTTACCAGATAGCACGGGGGCGTGTTGGAGAACATGGCGACTGCATTGCATTATGAAAAAAACAGCCACTGGAACGGGTCCATGTGAATCATCACGGGGGCCGTGCTGGTGCTCTGGAAGAAACAGTTTCTAAGCATGATCCCATCTGGATAGGCACGGTGGTCGTGTGAGAACTCTGGAACAAACAGTAGCCTGGCACGACACCGTGTCAATCGGCACACCGACCGTGCCAGGCCTCTGGAACTTCACTTACCATTCATTTTTCAACCATCCTCTTAAAGATTTCTCTCTTAAATCACACATACACCATTATATAAACCATAACTATACATATAGCTAGGATTTCATCATTTCAAAATTGCATTTATCAACATCAATTATAATACATAACTCATCATCAAGAACACTTATTTCACATCCGCATTAACCAACATTAGTGCACGCATCAATAATTCACAACAATGGAACCATTGTCCATAATCCTATATATATAAAAAGGCAAGAAGGTTATGCAGTGCTTCATGCATGCTAATGCGTACACACGTAATGATGCACACTTTTGTCCAATCCTTTTTCCTTTACATACGACCAGAGGGGCTCTGTCCTAATTTTTTTCCATACGACCATCGAGATTTTGCTATCTTTTTTTTCATACGGCCATTGAGCTTTCGCTCTCATTTTCCATACGACCATTGAGCTTTCGCTCCCATTATCCATATGGCCATTGAGCGTTTGCTCTCATTTTTGGATCATTGCCCCATTTCCTTTCTTACGGCAATGCATGCACAATGCTCGTGAAAAATTTAATGAAATGAAATGAAATTGTCCATGCAGTTCCATTCACAAATTCACATTTCATGTATGAAACTCAACACAATATCCAAATGCCATATAACCACAAGTTTTCATACAATCCATTCACAACACTTGCATTACACATTTCAATTTCAATACAACATTCACATGTTATTTCTTCGCAATCAATTCATTTAAGCTCAAATTACACAATTCTCCATAATTCACATTATAAATCATATATTCTCAAAATCCAAATTCCATGCATTTAGTCAAACACATTACCGTACAAATAGAAGAAATACCAAGTTAAGTGTGGATTAAGTGCACTTATATCCATTCTACAAAATCACGTGCTCTGCACTCAACCTCAATTTTGTTCCCCATTTTTGCCTCTTTAGCTCCTTTGTCCTTAAATGTGTCAAATCCCCTCTTTTCTACTAGGAATCGTGTGGCTATGGTGGATTAAGGTTTTGTCATTTTGGGGAAAGGGTTAGTAACTCTTAAGACTAAAGAATGAGTCTTTGGTTCTATTTTACTCGTTTAAGTTTCTCTTTAGAGCACACCCCTCCACACGACCCTGTCGAGCACCATGTCTCACAGTTTCACGTATGTTGTGGCCACGAATTGTGCCACATATCGTGTTGCATGGTATAATTCGAGTGGCTTTGGTAAGGTCAGTGCTTAGCCTGTGCCTAGCTCGTACTGGCCTATTTCTGTCTTATTTCCTCTTGTATTGACCTGATGCAATTCATTCCATTTTTAGTTATATTTTTCCCAAATTTTGTTTATTTTTAGGGTGTTACGCTGAATACCAATACACACGCACTACCTACTACAATATATCCTTCAACCATGTCCACACTCATACCATCACTGATCCATTCAACCTTTACACAGCAAATCCAACCATAAAATCATATTCCTAACTACACTAACAATATGAACCATATCTTACCTACACTTCAAAATACCAACCAATTGTGGACCAAAATGGATTTCATCTACTTTGAAGGGAAGCAACCAAAAAAGTTGGGTCAGGAATTGCTAGAAAATGTTTTAGGTCTGCCAGATCCTTTTTGCACATAAAGTGGAGTCAGTAGGGCTTTTTTTGGTAGAGATTCCTGATGTTTGGTATCAGGACTAGAGGGATGGTAGAGAGATATTGTATTGGGAAGAGTTTGTTGAGGATCTATACAAATAATTTGGGGATTTAGGAGAGGCCAATGTGGAGGAAGAGTTCCACAAGTCGAGACAGATTGGGAGTGTGGAGGAGAACTAATAAAGGTTTAACGAGTTAAAGTCATTAGTAAAGAGGAAGACAATTGGGTTGATTGAACCCTATCTAATGAGGGTGTTTAAATGAGGTTTGAAGAAAGATTTGGAAATGGCTATGAAGTGGTTTAAGCCTTTAACCCTTAAAGACGCCTATAATCAAGCTTGGCCAAATGAAATCCTCTACTATGGAAACTGAAACCTACACAACAAAGCAAAAAGTACCCAAAACCACCAAAGAATATCCATAACAAACAAATTACCCTTCCATACTAACCAAACCCAAAACAAATAGCCTCAACACCAACACCAAACACCATTAAACCACAACTCTTATTAAACCTTATATATCTAAAATTGGAGCCTAGGAAATATTGGAAGTACAGAGACAAATATTATCCAAGGCATCCATGTAAGGTTAAAAAACTCATCCAAATGTTGTTACAATTGATAGAAGGCGAAGAAAACCAATCATAGGAAACAGAGGAGGTTTTAACAAAGGAGAACTCAATTATGACAATCATAGAATAAAAGACATCAATTCATGCCTTAAGTGGGAATTCCACACTTAAGACTTTTCAAATTAGGGGAATTATTGGTAAAAGGCATGTTAGCATTTTGGTGGATAGTATAAGTACCCACAACTTCATAGATAAGGCATTAGTTATTGGATTGCAGCTCCATACTTGTGAAACCAACCTTTCCACAATAACAATGGCCAACGATGTCCAAACTAAAATGTATGGAACTTTCTTAGAGGATAGGAGGAAGGGAATTCAAGGTAGATCTAAGATTTTTACCTCTAAAAGGTTACGATGTAGTATTGGGATTAGATTGGATGGAAGAACAAAACATAATACAATTTGACTTGCAAATAAGAGAAATTAGGATACAAGTAGCAAAAGATACAGTTATATTGAAGGCAGAAAAAGGAAACAAAGACCAATTAATGTCAAAGGCAAGATTCTACAAGATGTTGAGGCACAACATCAAGGGAGTCACATTAAATTTATTCATAATGACCAATACCCAAGACAACTAAAAACCTTATGAGGAGATCCAAACACTCTTGAGGGAGTATGATGAGGGTTCATGAAACCAAAGCAACTTCCTCCTCACAAAAGCCGAGACCATCATATCAGCCTAAAACCAAATACCAAACCAATCAATATGACACCCTATTATTATCTCTACTACTAGAAAATAGAAATTTAAAAGTTAGTCCTTTATAATACAACCCAATCACAACTCTTTTGCCTCCCTTCCACTATTAGTCAAAAAGAAGGATGGCATGTGGAGGTTTTGCATGCATTATAAGGGATCAAATGATGCTACAGTCAAGGATAAGTTTCCAATCCCTAGGTGGAGGACTTGATGGATAAGATGTATGGAGCCATGATATTCAATAAGATAGATCTACACTCAGGGTACCATCAGATTTGTATAGCTAAAGAGCACATACCCAAAACTACCTTTCGTACACACCATGATCATCACGAATTATAGGTAATTCCATTCGGCCTAACTAATGCGCTAACCACTTTTCAATCCATCATGAATTACATATTTGTAGATTTTATGTGAAAATTTGTTCTAGTAATTTTTTATGATATATTAGTATACAAAACTAAATTGGCAACTCGCTTAGGATAGTATTGAATACTCTGAAAGCTAACTAGTTCTTTGTTAAAGGAAGCACATGTGCATTTGGTGTAAAATAGGTGGAATATCTAGGACACATGATTTTAGGAGACGGAGTGTCGACAAAGCCTAGCAAGGTTACAACTATGAAAGAGTAGCCAATTCTCAGCAATCAAAAGGCATGCAGAGGGTTCCTAGGTCTGACAAGTTACTGCATAAGATTCATACAAAATTACGATCAAATGAGTAAGCCCCTAACCAACCTACTAAAAAGGATGCATTTCAATGGAACACAGAGGCCAATGATGCATTCCTATGAATTAAAGAAGCAATGAAAACTGCATTAGTATTGGCTCTTCCTAACTTTCACAAGGATTTTATGTTGGAAATATATGCAAGTGGTACGGGTATAGGAGCAGTTTTAATAAAATGGCAGAGACCATTAGCCTTTCTAAATAAGGCTTTGAGCACTTAGAATTAAGGATTATCCACTTATGAAAAGGAGCTAATGGTCATTTTGGAAGCAATGGAGAAATGGAGACATTACTTAGAGCCCTGACCTTTCATCATTAAAATGGATCATTTTAGCCTTAAATATCTATCATAATAATGTTTGCACATTCCCTTACAGAAGAAAGGACTGATGAAGTTACTGGGGCTTACTTATAGCATTTAGTACAAGAAGGGAGTAGACAATAGAGTGGTTTATGCCTTGTATAAAGTGCATGAAGGGGAAGAGGCAACTGAATGTAACACCATTACAAACAAGCAACTAGAATGGATAAAGGAGCTTGTGAGTAGCTATAAGGAGGATGAAAAGGTGCAAGGATACGTTGTCCAAGCCTTAATTTGCCAAATATTTTAAGATAAAAGGGTCATCATAAGGTATAAAGGTCATATTACTGTGGGAAAATAAAGACTTCATAGAGGAATGATCCTCTAAGAGCTCTATGGATCTCCATTAGTGAGGTGCTCAGGGTTTTTAGTATGTTATCGTGAAATAAAACAAGTCTTTCATTGGCAGGGAATGAAACAACAGTTAAAGGAGGCAATTCAGAAGTGCGAGATATGTTAGAAGTGTAAATCGGAGAACATACCATACCATGGAATGATTCAACAGCAAGTTGTAACAAAAGGAGCCTCACAACAATTCAGTATGGATTTCATCGAAGGCCTACCAACATCTGAGTGAAAAGACACAGTATTAGTTATTATGGATTATTATACGAATTATGGCCATTTTATCTCATTGAAGCACCCTTTCTCGGCTATCACAGTAGCTAAAGCATACATGCAACACATTTATAAGATTCACGGGTTACCAAAGGTTATAATTTCATATCGGGATAAGGTTTTTACCAGTCATTTTTGGAAAGAACTATTTAAAGAAGTATGGACTACGCTACACCTCAATTTAACCTATCATCCAGAGACAGATGGCCAGACTTTGTGGCTCTATCGTTGCCTTGAGACATACCTGAGATGCGCAGCCCATGAGAACCTAAGGAAGTGGTACATGTTGCTACCCTCACAAAGTGGTTGCACAACACCAATATGCATTCGATCATAAAGATGTTTCCTTTTAAAGCACTATATGTAACATCCTCTTCCCAAAATCACGTAATTAATGTCATAAATAAAATGTGTAATAAGATTAAGAATTTATCCAATAAATTGAAGAAAATACATGCTTAGAAATAAGTTTATAGAAGGTTGATGAAAGGGTGATGTTAGGGTGATAATATGTAACTAAGGAAATAGGGGAAAGCTTAAAATTAGCCAAGAACACATGGTGGTGATGGAAAAATGTATGGTGGGCACGACCACGCTTACTCCATGCCGACCACGCATACTTCTCTGTTTCTGGGAAAAAATATAAGTTTCAGTTGCTCGAGAAATCGTTTAGAACCTTCAAGACTCAATTTAAAGTTTGAGAGAAAGGAGATGAGAGAGAGAGGTGAGGAAAGGAAGAGAGTTTGAGTGAGAATTTATAGATTTAGTGAGGGAAAGGATTTGATTTGTCGAATTGATCAAAATCTCGAGCTGAGAATTTATTGGTACAGTCGAAACAGGTAAAATTCAAAGTTTATCGTAAAATTTTACGAGTTTTATTAGTAAAATGATTATTTCTTACTAAAATGATTATTAAAACGGTTATAGAATTTATTTAAATTTAGGAATTTAAGATGTAAGATGAATTCAAAAATTTCTATGGTTAGGTTTAGGGTTTGCAAGGTTGAGTAGCAAGTATAATGAATTCATTAGGGCATGCATTATAATTATCGTTATATTAGGTCTTATAGAAAGATTCATATGTATTTATATGGCGAACATATTAGACGATCAGGGCAAAACCAGAGCACACAAGCGTCCGAGTACTTCAGTTGACAGGTGAGTAGTCTAACTCACATGAAATATGATTTAATATGCGAATTGAATTACTTGATCGTATTTTCATACTTGATAGTAAATATGAATCATAATGAATGGTAATATATGAATATGGCATACAATGGGAAATGATTACAGTTATATGATTGAAATAAGAATAGTTACATATGAAACGAGAATGTAAGCAGGTACATTACGCCTCACATTATGCGATTGTATGTTACGATATACGATATATGTGTTATGGTGATGATATGGTGATGATATGATGAGGTGTGGATTGGTGATATATGATCGATCATAAGTAGAGGGGTTTATACTGTAGAGGGGGGATCATTTTTATAGGATCATTTCTATAGAGGGGTTTAAACAGTACATTATTATGTTACTGTACAGATAATCGATAACGTTGCATGATAAACAATCGAACTTACAGAAGTATCACTATTTGATTTACAGAATG